>JASTWP010002249.1:0-46850 GCA_030770255.1 Temnothorax ravouxi | reverse complement strand
ATGGAAAGCACTAATTATACAGGTTTGTAGTGTTTTTTTTTAAATATATATCCAGTTATTTGTACAATTACCATATCATTCAAATTATTAATTTTTTCAGTGTCCCAGCAACAGTGGCTCTGCCTACTATAACTACAAAAAATCACACAGCATTGTATTATTGGCAATCTGTGATGCCAACTATTGTTTTACATTTGTTGACATCGGCGCTTTTGGAAAGCAAAGTGATGGGGGTATTTTCAAAAATTCTTTGATTGGAAAGAAGTTTGCGCAAGGATTAATGGATGTTCCACCGTGCGATGAAATTTATGAGGGGAGTTTAAATTATCCTTACGTATTGGTTGCGGATGAAGCATTTCCACTGACTCCGTATTTAATGCGTCCATTTCCTGGAAGAGATGGCTTACCACCAGAGAAAAAAATTTTTAATTATCGACTTAGCCGAGCAAGGAGACTTATAGAAAATGCTTTTGGAATCCTTGTAGCTCAATGGAGGATATTTAGAAGACCTATATTAGCGAATGTTGAAACTGTTGAGAAAATAATTCAAGCTACAGTTACATTACATAATTGGCTTCGTAAAGATATATCAGTAAACAGAAATTCTTTTACTGCTAATATGTCTGATAGAGAATTAAGTGATGGATCTATTATAGAAGGGACTTGGAGAACGATTGTAGACCTAAACACTAGTGCTCTGCAACAAATAACCCCTTCCTCTATAAACACTTCTTCAAGGACATCTGCTGTGATTCGACAGCAATTCATGGAATACTTCAATGAAGAAGGCGCTGTTCCGTGGCAATTTTTACGGATTTATCAATGAAAGAAATGTTCATATTGTTATATATTATATTTAATTTTAAATTTGATGACTAAATTGCATATATACTGTGGATAAATAACTGTATAATTATTATTTAATAATAAATCAGCAAATCTCAAAACCAATTATATATAAAACGATTTATTACATTATTTCTACAATAATAATGAAAAAAAAATATATATATATATATCTATATATATATATTTATTTAATGAGATCTAGCAATTATAACGCATCTTCAATCATAATCATATAAATTATAACGTATATAAAAATAAAATAAACAGTGACAAAAGTAATAAAGTCTAAAGTAATTTAATAATAAAACCGTAATATATTGACTTATATGACTTACATATGACTTTATTTTTTATAACTTAATATAACTTAATATAATATCACGAGTTTATTTTGTTATAGACAAGTTGGAGTATTTCTAATATTAATTCTCTTCGTCGTGAATCTGACAGACTTCTCAATTGTGACCCAAGCATTAGGAAGAATCCGTCTACCTCATCTTGTACGGGGGGTGGTGGAAGGGTGATAGACGGAATTGGGGTCGCAAATTTAGTCAACGCATCTGCAATTTTGTCCATGGCTGATGCATCCTTGGTAGTCTTCTTGCGTTCTAAAATATAAAGAAATTTTTATAATCTAAGCAAGTAAATTTATTACGAGATTAAGATCTCAAAATATTGAAGTATTGCAAACCATTGGTATTGCAATATTACAGTTTCACCTGTTCTATTCACTGGTTTCATCGGAATGTCTTTGGATATA
Organism: Temnothorax ravouxi; assembly: GCA_030770255.1. Taxonomy (NCBI): domain Eukaryota; kingdom Metazoa; phylum Arthropoda; class Insecta; order Hymenoptera; family Formicidae; genus Temnothorax; species Temnothorax ravouxi. The sequence continues at coordinate 45,241 of JASTWP010002249.1, read as the reverse complement.
TCAACAACAGATTCTACGTTAGTTACAGTCCTGTAATGCAAACATTAATATATGTAAGTTTGTGATAAACGTTAACAATAAATTAAATGGCGTAACCATTCTCTCAGGTATCCACATACGCACAGTGTTTCGTTTTTTTTTACTTACTGTCTTGTGATAACAGCATCCTGAAGGAAAACATCCTATCAAAATGTTTCCATTTTCTTCTTTTACTTGATCCTGCAGATCCACTAGGCTGCTTGTCCTCAGCTACTTTTCGGAAAAATGTGTCTCGCAGTATCTTCCATTTTTTTGCGCTTCCTTTGCACTCAAACGGTCTATTAATATATAATGTATTTTTAGTTCATAAAATACAAATATTGTTCTCGCTTTAATTTTGACAACAATCACATAATGCCATACTATTCAGTGCCGTAGAAATTTCCTTCCATTGTTCAGCAATCGCCAGTCTATTCCGCTGAACAATAGGAAGGTTGTAATTGAACAAAATTTCTCTTCGAGATACTTCTTCGATAATGCTGTTCTTCGATATCTAGCTCTTCAAATTGTTCGGAAGTTCTGATTTGCTTGTCAGCTGCTGTAACTTGTCTTCTGCTTCGTCAAAAACGATACATTCTTGGTTGTTGCCCATTGCACTGCGTCTTAAGATCTTCCCATTCTCTATACAGATTGAAACGTGTGCGTTAAAAATAGCGATTTGATAATGAAAAGAATAAACTTCTCTATAAGTCTTACCACACATTGGATAAAAGTATAGGTTTTCGTCTATGAAAATGTTTTCATATCCCTCCATGCAGATGTGCTGACGAATGTCATTGTTATCAACAATTGTTTCACACATACCGCAAGTGTTTACAGATTGAATCTAAAATAAAAGTATATAAATATGAAAAGAACAGAGAATTAAGCTGGCCACACACACTTTTTCGTAACAGTAACAGTAGGATTTCGACCAATCGCGTTACTCGATTGGTCAAAATCCTACTGTTACTGTTACGAAAAAGTGTGTGTCGGGCCTTTATTGTTGGTAGAAAGTATAGTGGATGTGCATTTGCATTATATACATACACACATATATATATATATATATAAACAATTTATGCCAGCAAATTAAAAAAAATACAAACCAAATAAAATATAACCTATGGTAATATACCATACCTATTATATTATATATAGTATATACTATACTACGATACAAAGAATAATGCGATTAATTAATACTAAAGTACTATGATTAAAATTCAATATATGTGCTTATATAATAATGTCACAAGTAACTTAATTATATATTTCCATTTCTGTGAAAGCTTTTGTACATTACTTACTTCGGATTCTTCGAAAGGTTCCATAGTTAAAAATTTTATTAACTTTTGGAGACCTTTTACTACTTTGATATATATTCAACTGAGGCCGCGTTCTGAGTTCTGATATACACTGTCAGTACTGAAACCCCGAACTTCTTCTAGAAGGGTTTCTCTCGAACTTCGAGCTTCGAGCAGCAAAAATTTGCGCCGGAAGTGTGCCAAACAAGGTTAGATATTTCTAGAAAATTACTAGACTGCTGCTCGCTGCCAACCCAGCTTTACGAGCTGCCCGGACCGAAGGAGATACTGCGACGCATTGTAAGGTCACCACCCTGGCGTCCCCGCGTTGAGAGAAGAGAGTTCGCTCGAGGCACTGGCCCGGGTACATATCGGTTACCTGAGCGCCGCAGGAGTTACCTGTGGACGACGGTATGAGAGCGTGCGTTACCTTGCGCTCGCCTGCGGGATAGATTCGTGTGGAAATCGTGCCAGGGCCTTGCCGAGAGTGAACTCTCCTGTGCGTAGAGACCAATCGTGCCCTCCCCGGGAGCACCGTCACGGCCGACAGTCGCGTGGCGTTTCATTGTGTGAGTCGGATTAATCGTGTTAAATCGTGTCGCGTTTCAGAGTGTTAATGTTCGTAATCGAATCGCGTTTCATTGTGTTAGGGTTAGTAAGCGTGTCGCCTTCGGCCACGTTAATGAGAGTAATCGAGTCGCGAGTGGCCATGTAATTTGAAGGGCACTCGCCCTCGCGTTCGAGTAGCGTATCCGGGACCTCGAGGACGGCGAATATCGTGCTTGGCGGGACGGAAGGATCGACGGGATCGGCGCGGGGCTGCGGAATCTCCGTGTTTGCGAAAGAATTCGGGATTCGCGTGGCAGGCCGCGGGATCGTCCGCGATACGAGTCCTTATTTCGTGTTCGGGGGCCCTTGCCGGCCGGCGTGGTCGCCGCGGCGAGATCGCCCATAACTTTTGCGTCGTGCGGAATCGAGGTGGCCCGGGTGCACGTTGAAAACGCTACCGAGGGTGCGGCCATTCGGTTCGTCGGCCACGTGGCGTAAAGTCGCGTAAGCAAGGTACCGCGTTACCTTTATTAACTAATTGTTTTCTTATGTTAAGTTTTCGTGTGCGTCTGCGTTTATCTGTTGCGTTGATCTGTTCTCGCGTGCGTGCATCTCCGTTATTTAGCATTCGGCCGTCCCGCGTGCCCTGGCCCTAATATCCGAGGGTCACTCTGTCCGACATTTTCGCGCCCGGTTGTTGCGTTGTTTATGCGGTATTTGTGCGTCAGTAGTCCGGCATTTTGACGATAGTTTACATCATATCTTCGAGTTAATTCGTTGCCGCGGCGCCGATCCGCCGCCAATAACGTCTCGTTGCCGCGTGATCTAATTCCGAATGCGGGGTGCTCAGAACTATCATACCAGCACCGACTTTAACGAATAATCTGTTGCAAGTGTTTTCTATTTGACGAAATATATTATATGTTATCTTATTATTCTTATTTTGTGTGTGATTGATTGCGTGACGCCTCTCTCCAAAGTCCCAGAAAGAGAACTACACCCTGAGGTATTGTCCGGATATCGCGTTGGATCTGTTAGTGTTCGGTGGTGCGATCCGTCGCACCTGGCGCCCAATTATTTGGTGTCGGAATTAGTTGCGTGTGCCGCCAATCCACGATAGCCCTCCGCCGGATTGCGAGACCGGGGGAAAAAGCGTCGCAAGGAATTTTGGCGCCCAACGTGGGGCCTCTCGCATGAAAATTGGAGATTCCGTTAGAGTAATCAGACCCTTGCTTCACAGAAAAAAAAAATTATTTTATATATAGAGAGGAACTTGGAGAGCGAGCGTACGCAATTATTTAATCATGTAAAGTTGTGTCTTTCTTTGGGTTGTTTTCTGTGTGTGCATGTATTGGCCCCGATCACCGCGAGATATAATTTTGGACCGTTCGCGTGAACAATTTCAGAAATTTTGGTGCCACAGAGAGTGCGGGCCGCAAGGAATTTCGGTTGGCTTGAATTCTTGAGTTGGCTTTGTTTTGGTTCGCCTGCCGGTATTGTTCGGGAGCTCGTGTTTACATTTCTTACGGCGGATTCCTGGGTGTTTATCGCGCGTGAAATGTGGTCGGCTTCGGCATATCTGGCCGATTTGAAAGGACTTTAGGAGTCCTTAAGTTTCGCGTGTGTTTTGGCGATTCAGCTCAGTTTTCGGTGTTGTTTTTCTCTTTCGGGGGACTGGCATATGCGAAATTAGCGCGGGTTAAGAATTTTTTTTTTATCCTTGGCGATCGCGCTCTCGCGAAGATTAACGTGGAAATAGAGTGGCGCGAGATTAACGTTACCGTGCTGAACTACGCTTTGCGAGATACCTGGATTCCTTAACTTGACCCGACGCGATAGTGGTTGGAGAGGAAAATCGGGACACCGTACCGGTGCCGTGACATGTCGGTGAGCCGATCACCCCGTCGTTGGGTGGATAAGTTGTCGGTAGTTCAATTGCGTCAGCACTTACAGGATCGCGGTCAGAAAACGTGCGGTATCCTGCCGACATTGCGGGCGCGCCTAATACGTTTTGAGGAGGCGAAATTGAAGGGCGAAGACCCTCCACCCTCGCCCCCAATGGAGGCCGAGAACGCCGCCGGGGCGAATGTCGCCGACCGGACGCCAGCGGAACAGAGCGAACTGCTCCTAGGGGTCAGTCCGAATTCCGCGTTAGGGGCATGGTCATTGCCGCCGGGGTTCGCGGAGCAGCAAACCGTGAAAGGGGGGGACAAGTTACAATCTAGCGCCACCCCCACCCGCGAGATACGAGCCGCCTGCAACCGAACGACGTTCTGTGGGTGCGTCCGAGGCCTACAATTTGATGCGCAAGTGGGACTTGCATTTTTCGGGTACGCGCGGCAGTGACGCGGAAGCATTCTTGATGCGGATTCAGGAAGCCCGCGCGATAATCCCTATTAACGACGGAGATCTCTTTAAATGTTTGCCGTTATTTTTGTCGGGAACCGCGCTCTATTGGGTGCGACTGGAGAGTCCGAACTGGCGGAATTGGCGCGAGTTTGAGACCGCGTGGAGAACTAGATTCGGGGATCCGGATTATCATTATGCGCTCAGGGAGGAGGTTCTGCGCCGGACGTAGGGGGAACACGAGTCTGCCGCGGATTATATCACATGTCTGCGCGCTCTATTTGGTAGGATGAATCCCCCCTGGACCTTGGCGGAACAACTTACCCTCGCGCACCGGAATTTATTGCCGCGGTTACAAATCGCGATTCGCCGGTTCGAGTTCGCGGACTTCCACACTCTCGAGGATCTGGCCACACGGCTGGAGCGTAGTTTCCTCGCGGATAAAAGTTATCGGCCTCCGGTGCCCCCGGAACAGTCGATTTTTCCGGATCTCGCGTATCATGCGCCGAAGGGGAAACCCAAGACTCCGGGTACGGTCGCGGCAGGGGAGGCCGTCGGCCAAACGGGGGGAAGACGTGGGAGGGCTCGGAGGGCCGCACCAACGGTTGTCGCGGCGGCTACCCCCGCGCCCGCGAGCGCGTCCACTCCTCAGGCCGCGGCCGGAACAGGGACCAGCGACTCCGGGGTGAAGTGCTGGAACTGTGAAAAGCTCGGACATCGGGCGCGTGAGTGCACCGAGCCGCGTCAGCTGCATTGCTATCGTTGCGGGAAGCGCGGCTTTACGTCGAAAACTTGCCCTTCGTGTTCGGGAAACGCGGAGGGGAGTGCGTAGGACGGGTCCCTACGGCTCCGAGCTGCGAGAACGAGGCCCGAGCCGCTGGTGTCGCGGTGAAAGCGTTACCGGAATCGAACGTTACCTTTGAACCTACCGAGTGGCCCCCACTACACTACCTTGAGATTTGCGTGGGCGGTTGCCCTCTATTGGCTCTCGTAGATTCCGGGTCAAGTCGTACCCTTATCGGTCGAGAAGGGATGGAGAAAATCGAAAAGTTAGGAATACAAACGGAACGCGGGGGAGGAGCGCGAATCCGCATGGCCAACGGACAGTTGGCCACGATTCGAAGCAAAATCTCCGCACCCATACGCTTGAAAGATCGAAGCGCTCGAATGTCCGTGGGACTGTTACCTGATTTAGCGGTACCTTGTATAATTGGGATGGATTTCTTGACCAAATTCGGAGTTGCGGTAGATTTCGCCCGAGCCGAATGGTGCTTTGCGGAGAGGCCGCGTACTCGTTATCGTTTTCACTCGGATGCGACTCCGCGCGCGTGTTGTGGACTGGCCGAATTAACGTCGAATCAAAAACGGCGGTTGGAAAATTTTTTACGGACTATCGCGACGCCCCCGGAGAACCCGGGGCTAACGGACTTAACGGAGCACAAAATTGAGGTGGGGGATCATCCGCCCATTAAGCAACGGTGCTACATGGTCTCGCCAAAGGTCCAGGAGGCTATTCGCGCAGAAGTCGATAAGATGTTACAGGCCGGAATTATTGAGCCCTCTGCTAGTCAATGGTCTAACCCGATAGTAATGGTTAAGAAATCGAATGGGAAATACCGGTTCTGTTTGGATTTTCGGGGTGTGAATAGAGTGTCGAAAAAAGATGCGTATCCCATACCTCCCATGGATAGTATTTTAAACAAATTGCGTTCTGCAAAGTATATCTCGACAATAGACTTAAGCCAGGCGTACTTCCAAATACCCCTGAGTCGGGACAGTCGCGAAATTACTGCGTTTAGCGTACCGGGGAAAGAACATTACCACTTCGTCCGAATGCCATATGGTTTAACGGGAGCACCCGCGACTTTCCAGCGATTACTGGATGGTCTAATCGGTACGGAAATGGAACCATTCGTATTTAACTACCTCGACGATATAATAGTCGCGACGGAAACATTCGAGGAACATCTCGTTGAACATCAAGTGGTTGAAACGCGTGCTGGATAAGATCACGAAAGCCGGCCTAACAATCAACTTGGAGAAATGCGAGTTTTGCCGCTCGCAAGTTCGTTACCTGGGATTTATCGTGGAAAAGGGAGGCTTATCAGTCGATCCCGAGAAAACAAGGCCCATAATGGAATACCCGGCCCCCCGAAACCTCCGACAATTGCGTCGCTTTTTAGGGATGTCGTCTTGGTATCGCAGATTTATACCGCAGTTCGCCACCCTTAGCGAGCCGTTGAATCGCCTTTTAAAAAAGGGCAGGCGCTGGGAGTGGGGGGATGTGCAGAATCGCGCCTTCGAGAGTATCCGCGAGAGTTTAATGTCCGCTCCCGTCCTGACGTGCCCGAATTTCGAAGAACCGTTCGTCCTGCAAACCGATGCGAGCTCCGTAGGTTTAGGGGCTGTATTGACGCAGAGATTAGGGGGAGAGGAACGCGTGATCGCATATGCCAGTCGCGTCTTAACCGACACCGAGACAAGATATTCAGTAACGGAACAGGAATGCTTGGCTGTCGTTTGGGCCATCCGAAAATTTCGACCGTATTTGGAGGGATATACGTTTACGTTGGTCACCGACCATAGCAGTTTGAGATGGCTTCATAACCTTAAGAATCCGACAGGTCGGTTGGCTCGATGGGCTCTAGAACTCTTGGAATACGATTACGCGGTCGAATATAGGAGAGGGGCCCTCCATCACGTGCCCGACGCGTTGTCACGCATGTACGAGAAGGGGGAGGACGGACTCGTTAATGCCGTTGTGGAAGTGCCGGAATGCGTAGAAACCACCGACCTCTGGTATAGAAAACGGTTCCAGGAAGTAACGACCGCGCCTAAGAGATTCGCGCATTGGAGAATCGTAGACGGTCAGTTGTATTTTTTGCGGCCGAGACCGGTCATTTCCGACATTGTGGAGGACCTCGATAGATGGAAATTAGTGTTGCCGCGAGAACAGCGTGGACAGGCGCTAAAAGAATCGCATGACGCCCCTCAGGCTGGACATTTAGGTATTGAAAAGACGTATCAGCGCCTTGCTGTCGCGTATTACTGGCCGAACATGTTTAGGGACGTAACGCGATACCTTCGGACGTGCGATACCTGCCAAAGAACAAAAGTAGAACAAGCGGGTCCGGCGGGTTGGATGGGACGTCGTGTGATAGAAGGACCGTGGACTGCGATCGCCGCAGATATCGTGGGACCGCTGCCGCGTAGCAAGGCCGGTCATCAGTATTTGCTCGTAATTCAAGATCTTTTTACGAAATGGGTGGAGATAAAAGCGTTGCGAGCAGCCACGGGTCCGAAGATTCGAGAGGCTCTCGAGGATTTAATCGTGTCTCGGTGGGGTACGCCCAAGATTCTACTGACGGATAACGGTACGGAATTTATTAATCGAGTCATTAAGAATTTTGCGGAGGAAAATAGGATAACGCACACGACCGTGCCCCCGTACCATCCTCAGGCGAATCCGGTAGAAAGAGTCAATCGGGTATTAAAGACGATGATAGTGGCCTTCATAGAAAGAGATTATAGGGAATGGGATCTCCATTTGCTGCATTTTTGATTCGCGTACAACACCGCCTTCCACTCGTCATTGGGTACCTCCCCCGCCTTTCTTTTCGGGCGTGAGTTGACGCCACCCCATTCTTTGCGTGATCAGGGAAACGAGGCTCCCGAGGTGGAAGCGCGGGACCCCGCGGAATGGTCGCAACGGATGACGAAGTTGCAGGCCATCCACGAGTGGGTGGCCGAGAACCTTGATCAGGCGAACCAAAGACAGGCCGAGCACTATAACTTGCGCAGGAGACCGCGTAGGTTTTGCGTTGGTGATCTCGTGTTGCGACGACAACATGTGTTGTCGTCTGCCGCGCAGGGGGTGGCCGGAAAGTTGGCACCGAAGTTTCAGGGTCCGCTCCGAATCAAACGAGTGGTTTCTCCGGCAGTATACGAAGTGGCACAGCTGGACGGATCACCCGCGGGTAAAGTACACGTACAGGATCTTAAGCTCTACCACCTTCCGAATGTTTAGAGATACCTGGCGAGATACGTGGGAGAGATATCGAGCGATGCCGTCTCGCCCGGTGATCGTTGGCACATTAGATTGTTGTCTCTCTTGTGATCGATGGCCCCGAAATAAATGTGTAATTATATGTTTCTGTGGATTTCCTGAGTTTTCCCTTGCATGTATGTGGTGGGATTCCTGGTTGCGCGTGAGAGTGGGTCGTTGCGTGTTGAGTTCATGAGTGGGCGTGAGGGTTGGTCACCACGTGCTCGCGTGCGGGTTGTGCCCGTCGGCGGGAACGCACGCCGTGAATTTTCCGGATGCGATTGGGGGGAAGGTTGGTCTGTGGCGGATCCCTCGGGATGATTCGGATGTGAGAGTTAAGTACGGTGGCGGAGTACAGTACAGGGTTGCGATATTGTTTGGTCTCTCTCTTGCGAGACATTTACCCGAATTACTCTGACGCCGGAGTGGTGATCCGAGGTCCGGGTCATGGCTCTCCCCTCGGCGCTCGTCTGGGGAGGGGGAGTTGTGACGTGACAAGTCGCGTCTGCTTCCCGGACGAGCTCGGCCGAGGGGAATTCGGGGGTGCCCCCTTGTTAGGGCGAGGGGAGGGCAATTCGTTATAAATAATTGGTCTAATTAGCTGTTAAGTTTTTAAGGGATTGCCGGTGGTGGCCGGAGCCGATCTGTAACGGCCGGGAGCCGCAACGAGAAAGGGCAGAGGATTGAGGAGACGTCTAGGAGACATGGCCAAAAATCGGATCGCCCGGACCTCCCCGCAAGTGCATGGGTGTCGCCGGCCGGAAGTTACTCCGTACTCGGCTGTAACAGCGGCGAGATAACAGCCAAGGAGACCCCGAAGCGCCCCGAACGAAACGCAGTCAGACGAGAGGGCCGAGGAGCGACCCAGGGAAAGGCGCAGCCCTGGGGCCGCCACACCGAGGGGATGCCGGCAGACGGGGCCGAGGCCCGGCCAGCCTGACCCCGAACGCCGGCTCGATCATCGCGGCCCGGACAGCCGGTCGATTTGAAAAGCCCGCGCCGAGTTGGAGACAGATGGAGCGACGCCGCCGGAAAGGGTGGCGCGCGAGAAGCTGAGGCGCCGGGGAGAGCGCCCTAGCATTGGAGTGGCGCCCCCGGAAGAAGCGGCGCACGGGTAACCTAGGCGCTTGGAGCGCTAGGATCGGCAATCCGGTCGAGCGACACGCCACAGCGCAGGCGCGGGGAACCGGCGCGATCCCGGCAGGCCATCGTTTCCGTCACTGTCGTGCCGGCGAGGAACCAGGGAGCATCGCCCGACTTACGAGCTGCCCGGACCGAAGGAGATACTGCGACGCATTGTAAGGTCACCACCCTGGCGTCCCCGCGTTGAGAGAAGAGAGTTCGCTCGAGGCACTGGCCCGGGTACATATCGGTTACCTGAGCGCCGCAGGAGTTACCTGTGGACGACGGTATGAGAGCGTGCGTTACCTTGCGCTCGCCTGCGGGATAGATTCGTGTGGAAATCGTGCCAGGGCCTTGCCGAGAGTGAACTCTCCTGTGCGTAGAGACCAATCGTGCCCTCCCCGGGAGCGCCGTCACGGCCGACAGTCGCGTGGCGTTTCATTGTGTGAGTCGGATTAATCGTGTTAAATCGTGTCGCGTTTCAGAGTGTTAATGTTCGTAATCAGTAGGTAAGCTAGGCCGATTCTAACCCGGGGATCTGAGGGGGGGTGAGGGGCGGGGGGAAACCGCGGGCGAGGGGGGAAGACCGCGGGCGGAGGGAACCGCGGGCGGGAGGGGTAACCGCGGGTCGATGGGAACCGCGGGCAGGGGGGGGGGGAAACCGCGGGTCGGGGGACCGAAGGAGGGGGGAACCGCGTTTTTCGAGCGCCGCGGGGAGGGGGAAAGGGGGAACCGCGTTTTTCGAGCGCCGCGAGGAGGGGGAGGGGGAACCGCGTTTTCCGGCGCCGCGTGACGTCACACGCTCGCGTTATCTCTCCCTCGCCCCGGTCGCGCGCGTCTTCTTGTTCTCGCGGTTCCTCGCGGTCCCCCCGGCCCCCCGGCCCCCGTTCGCGTTATCGCTCATTGATTTCGGGTACCTTTTCCAGCTTTTTTACACGGCCCAATTATATGTGTGTTCTTGTATCCCCTGTTGCCATTTATTCTCACTCACCAGGATGACTCACCAGGATGACTCATACAATGTTGTTCGGTTTGGTAAAGTTTATCCGATAAGCGCATTTGATCGCTGCTGTAATTTTTCCTGATCGTCTCCGTCGAATGGGTTCTTCTGCTGGTTAAGGGGGTGAAACCCCAGGATAATTAGCTAGTATTCGGCGATGTGGATTGTTGTTTGATAGTTGTTTTTAGTTGTTTGATAGCTGTTTGATAGCTGTTTCATAGCGGTTCAATAGCTGTTTGATAGCTGTTCAATAGCAGTTATACAGATCGCAGTTATACAGATAGCTGTTTTAGTTGTTTGATAGCTGTTCAAGAGCTGTTTGATAGCTGTTTTTAGCTGTTTTTAGCTGTGTCATAGCGGTTCAATAGCTGTTTGATAGCTGTTTTTAGCTGTTTTTAGTTGTTTCATAGCAGTTCAATAGCTGTTTAATAGCTGTTTCATAGCGGTTCAATAGCTGTTTGATAGCTGTTCAATAGCAGTTATATAGATTAAACCACTGAAAGTCAATAACGCGATATCGTTTTCAAGAACTTACGTGCCTCGCGGTGACTTCATTGCACACGTGCAAAACTGCACATTGTAGATTTTTCGGAAGGCGCAATAGTATGGATGCTGAGATCACAATAAAATTAGATATGAAAAAAAAGCAAACAATGTAACAATAGTGAGATGTAGAAAGATGAATTTGATGGTACGCTCAGTAGTCGAGAACTGGAAGTAAGAGTCGGTTGGTGTGCTTGATCGTGTTCGGTCGTGTTTGTCTTGACAAAAAATTTTTTCAAGCGTTGCGACTGTTGCTGTCTACACTGTGATTTCCAACATTAATATCGTGTATTGGTGCTTTTTGAGGCCTGCAACGTTCTTTTTCGATGCTCTTTGCGGCTTATACGAAAATTGGTTCGTTCTGGCCATCTTAATGCTACTGTATATCAAGGCCCACCAAATTTAACATGATATGAACTACGAATACGAAGAACTTTGCAAACCGGTGTTCAATCCTAAAATCAGGAAACCGATCGTAAAAATCAGCGAACCGCTCGTGAGGAATTGTTGCAGATCGGATTTGTGAAAAGTCGACGTAACGAGATACCTGATTCGTCGCGAAATCGGAATCGCCGATCGCCAATCGAACCGGATGTTTCTCTATTACCAAATATATTGGAAAAGAATAGGGGACGGTCAAAAAGACGGTGGAGAATATAACGTCTAATTGATTTAGACGCGTTAGTGCAATACCGCGGTTTTATCATTAAAATAAAATGGATCTCGAAGAATTGTTTGAAGGAGAAGAAAGAATGGAAGTTGAAGCAAACGATGAAGAAATGGAAGTGAATGAAGAAGAAAAAATGTCTGATGAAGATGCAATATTGTCAGACGATTCGTGTTATGATAGTGAAATGTCTGATACGGAAGAAATTTTCAGAGTGTTGAATCATGCAGAAGTAAATGCGTTAAATCCTCTGACAAAGATGTGCTGCACATACTGTTATTTCACTCCAGGACAGGTGAAGTTTTGTGCGTCATGCATTGTGAGAATCAGTGGATTATTCTCGATGTTATACGTTTATTGCAGACACGACACATGTTCGTATATTCTCATGGACGGTCTTTTCTGTTCATCTTGTGGAGACCCATTATATCTTATTTCACCGTGTAATCTGTGTCCTATGTGTGTTTTTGTGTAAATTTTAACTGTGTAAATAGCCTGCAGTATTTTAGTGTATACATATCATTGTTTAAAATTAAGAGACTATGGCCTGTATTCTGAAGATGACTGACTTAAGAGACGGAGGTTTCTGGTTCAAATCCAGCGGTGGTAGGCAAATTTTCTAAGTACAATAAAAATTTATTTAATTAAGCTTGCATGTAATAGCGTGAAGAGTTAATGGAGAAACGCGAACGCGATACCCCCCCTCCTCCGCAGACCGACGCTGCCGTTGCACGCGGACCCTTCCCGATACGATAATTCCTCCGCATAAACGAAAGATTTTATAGTAACTACGATGATATCGTTCGTATAAGTTACTACAGAAATAATACTCACGTAAACGTAAACTATTATAATTCCTGTCACATATAATCATTCTTTTTGTTACAGTGGATATGGGTAGACAACGTGCCCGCACTTGAAATAGAACTAAATAATATGGTGAGGATTCGGATCCCTCGCAATCCGGTACGTATGAATATTTTCATAGATTTCACATTTTTAAAATTTTTGTTTATCTTGTTTTCAGCACCATATATACATGCACGAGATAAAACAGCATGAGGATTCGTAAACTTGGCGCGCCAGCGTTGGATAAGTTGGTTTAGGACGATTGACCAGGAAAACAACGCTGAAATCTGGGAAAATTTCGCGGACATTGATATTTTTGGATTACGTCGTTTATTCGATATAGAGGACTTTGAAGAAGAAGAAGAACACTGATAAGTTACTCGTTTTTCTAATACAAAATATATTGAATAAACATTGCTTTATATTAATCATCTTGTTACATTTGTGTGTTTCAGGTAAAGAAGTTGCCTTGAACTCCCATTATTTTCTTACTTCCTCAGTTAAGGTTGCGCTTTTAAAAAAACACTATATCAATTTTGTAACTTATCTATAAGCAATATATATTTGTACGGATTCTAAGGATAAGACAAGGCGAGCGTTGTGTGCATATATGTGTGGGTGTGTGTGTATAGGCAGAGTAATTAGGTGGCAGAAAGCGAGTAAATGTAAAATGATTTTGTAAAAAGTTGGCGTCTCTAAAAACGCCCTTTCAACCCCATCATGGGAATAAAATGCATAGTAATCTAACCTATTTATATGAATTCATGTTGACACAAAATTCATGCTACATGACAAATAAATAAGTATATAATATGGTAAAAAGTTTAAATGATTTTTCCTTTTCATTTACCATTCATCCCATTCCCTGTCATTAGAATTAAGCTGTCTTCGTTTATCGTTTACTTAAATGTAATATTAAAAATTAAATATCGCGAAGATCTAAACAATTAAATATCGTTGGTGAAGAAAAGACGCGCGCGAACGGGGCCGCGAGTGAGAACGCGCGACGTTGACCACAGCTCTATTCATTTTAATTTCTCTCGGTATTTCCACAAAACACCTCGCATGCATTGTACTTGTTTATGTGAACAGTCAAATTAAGTATACGTGACAACGCTTACTCGCTATTACGTTCCTGGAATTCCTCCAGCGATGCTAGTATAGGCTAGATAACGCGCAACACGTACCATTTTTGCAGATTGAACGTACAAAAGAGTTCACTGTTTCTCGTAGCGATACTTTTATTCGCGCGTTTGTCACCCGCAAAAAATTCACCGTTAAACATAGGGTTTATCCATACATTGTCATGTCGTTGCATGACGTTCCGTATGCAGCCACGATCGAGTACAACGTCTCCCGCATCTTTGAGAAATTGACGGGATTCGATGTGTTTAAAATTTATTACCGCACCAGTCAGTATATGATGTCAGTATATGACTTTCAAGTATCTATCTCGCGCCATCTGAGTTCTGCCTCACTCACACTGTATCCGGGACCCACGTGTACAAAACGTTGACGTACCGAATCTTTCAGGCCTTCGAGACGTGCGATACAAACGATCAATGACTTTGAGACCGATCGATAATCGTGGCCGTTTAATTCGGCTTTGTTCTTCCAACGATTCGATAAACTCGTCACATCGTTGCTTCCACGCGGTAAATTCTTCCCGCTGTAACATCTTCAAACCTTTCGCTATCGTAACAAGAATCATCCGAAAGAACTGCATCTTCATCAGACATTTCTTCTTCTTCTTCATTAACTTTAACTTTAATTTCTTCATTAATTTCAATTTTCTTTAGGAGGTGCGATTTCCATTTTACTTTACATAAAATTTGATGTACCAATTTCCGGATCTCGACTATTATTGAATGAAGTCATCGTGACATTGTCCTTGATATCATATCATTGACCTGTACAGATTTAGTGCACGTGTTCGATGATGTCATTGTGTGACATGTTGCAGCATGTTCTTGAAAACAATATCACGTCATTGGCTTATGCAAAAATTAAATTGTATTTAACTTCGTCCCTACCAACACCATGCTTACAGCAGCCGTATATCGGCGCGCTATTTGAAAATACAACAATTGCAATTTTGTGAACGTTCGATGAAATCATCAATTATCGTGACGCGTCGCAATATGTCTTTGAAAAAGGTATCACGCCATTGACTTTTGTGGATTTAATCTATATGATCGCAGCAGCCATACATCGGCGCTATGCAAGATTTGCACTTTTGCATGTGTTTGATGAAGTCAGTGCATAAGTATAAAAATGCTTAAACATCTTTTGTCGTAAAGATGATGAATCTGTATTTTGGCGAGTGGACCATTCTTCAGCTACATCTCGCACGCGAACGCGATTTTGAGTGTAACAAGAACTTGTGTCGTTTAAGTTTAAATTTTTTTTAAAAAATACGGTAAGAAAAAAAAATATTTTATTTTTTGAGATTTAAAAGCAGTGTTAAAATTTAATTACATAAAATTCTTCTATTTATAGAAATAAAACCGCCAATACAACTCATAATTATTAGGTAGTTGGACGGGGTTCTGCCTCGGCTGTATCTCAAAATATATGATAATCTTATACATAGTTTCTGCATCATCGGGCTCGAGCCTTGCTACGTGGGACGGAGATCTCCACGTATACGCTTATGTCAGGGGTGCTATGCGGTGTTTCACCTTCAGTTGCGTGGATATGAAAGAAAAGTGCAATGGCATGGCATTTCATCGCGGTTGCATGGGTTCCCAATCCATGTTAAAACAATGTGCTTTAAGTGCGGAAAAATAATCATGCGTATAAGGACTGCAGATGAGTGCCGCGAGTGTATTGAAGCGTATTTAAACAATAAAAGAGAGTTTGCGAGATTCAATAGATGTCGTAAAATCTATGAGATAGAGCTTCATGAATGAGATTAGTATGTGATGATGAGAGTGAACAGCTCTGTATTGCGTGTGATTTATTGTAGTAGTATAATGCTAGTTGAGAAGGAAAATGTGTGAGTAAGTAAGAGGAGAATATGGATGAGTTTTATACATATATATATATATATATATATATATATATACATATATATATATATATATATATATATATATTGTAGGACATGACTATTGCATATTGTATTATTGACGTTCTGTATATGTTGTTGGATATACTATGCTTGTCATACGCTGTGTGTGTTGCGTCGATGCATTGGCGGCGTGCGCAAAGAGCGAAAGAATTACGCTTAAATTTAAACGTTTATGTCTTATGTTGAGTTTATTGTGTGCATTCGGCAGATAGTTCTGTACTGCTAATGAACTACTACAATAAATTATTCTAAAGAATCTTTAGTGAAAATTTATACTATGTTTGACTGGCTTTCTGTCCCTGTTCCCGCAACATTCCCATATTACTGTATGACTTCAAATAATTAATGCGGAGCTCGAACTTTATGCTTATAACGTACGTAGGAGCTGTCAGATAATCATTTTCTTCTATGTTATTTAAATCGCAAATATAACAGGTATGTTACTTCCTAAAAGATTATAATAAAAATAATGTTTAAAATATAATTAATATTTAAAATATAAATTGTATTAAATATAGATACTTATTCAATAGCAGTTATACAATTCAAATCATCGAAACAGTTTTGCACGTGTTCGATGAAATCATCGCGAGACATGTCGCGACATGTTCTTCAAAACAATAACGCTCCATTGACTTATGCAAAATTGCAAAATTTGCAGTTTTGCACGTGTTCGATGAAATCAGCGCGAGACACGTATGCTCTTGAAAAGAAATCATATTTGATGCCCGATGAGGTGATCTCATCACGAATGTTCTTGACAAAGATATTACATTTAATGTATATGTGGATTGTGGTGGTGGTCACCATGCAGCAGCCGTACATTGGCGCTATTTTTGCAAGATTTGCAGTTTTGTGTATGTATAAATGGTCTACGAGGATTCTAGAGCGCAGTCGAGAGTTCGATACGGTTCGTGTACGTCGCAAACAGCCTCCAGATACGATGAACACTCACGGTGTGAACTACTACGTTCCGATTCAGGATGAAACGTGCGAGAAACAGCACAATGAGTAAGTACCGCTAATTTTCGTATATACTTGTGCAAAAAACTTTTATAAACGTAATTGTATTTTTTTTACAGTTTCGATAAACCCCACTACACGCCATGTATTTTGGGAAGGAGATTTGCCTTGACATCGACATCATATAAATTTTTGGATGTTGGAATCAACGCGGGACCTATGTCCTCTGTGGATATACATATTGGTGATAACCGAGACAATCGGATAATTCTGCCACATGCAACGTGGGTGACATTCATCGAAAAACGTGCTGATATACAGCGACTCGTGCAGTCATCGGCACCATCATCGCTAACGTTTCGAGATCTGGAGCTTGTTAAAATATGTGACGTGGATATTGTAAAATTGACGTCGTGCGGCACCAACTTGTACATGAAACCGTCAACTGTACTCTTCCTGTTCGAACTAGAACATTGCGTCGAGAATGTTTATTTTCAATTATGTCTAAATGTTCACGGTGTAAGTGAAAAATTCAAACAGTTTGTAACAATTTTACGTCAAAATTGTATCACCGATAAATGTAACGCAGTTACAATCTTGCGTGAATTTTATGATAAAAATTCGATTATTGATTGTGAATTATTAGCATACGCTTTGGATACTATTGTGTATAATGCGCTTCATGATAAATAGATACATATAATATGGTTAAAAAATTTCCTTTTTATTTACCGTTCCCTGTCGTTAAGCTTCGTTTATCGTTTACTTAAATATAATATTAAAATTAAATATCGCGAAGATCTAAACGATTAAATATTGTTGGCGAAAAAAATATATGCGATCGTGAGCGATAACGCGAACGATGGCCGGGGAACCGGAAGGGACCGCGAGGAACCGCGAGAACAAGAAGACGCGCGCGACCGGGGCGAGGGAGAGATAACGCGAGCGTGTGACGTCACGCGGACCGGCGCGCGCGGCCGTTGCACGCGAACTCTGCGGCGCGGCAAAAACGCGGACCCCCTCGCCCCGCGGCGCCGGAAAACGCGAACGCGGTATTCCGCGGCGCGGCGAAAACGAGGACCCCCTCGCCCCGCGGCGCCGGAAAACGCGGACCCCCTCGTCCCGCGGTGCCGGAAAACGCGGTTCTCCCTCCCCCTCTTCGCGGCGCTCGAAAAACGCGGTTCCCCCCTCCCCCTCCCGCGGCGCTCGAAAAACGCGGTTCCCCCCTCCTTCGGTCCTCCCGACCCGCGGTTCCCCCCCCCCTGCCCGCGGTTCCCTTCGACCCACGGTTACCCCCCCTCGCCCGCGGTTCCCCCCCGCCCCTGACCCTCCCTCAGATCCCCGGGTTAGAATCGGCCTAGCTTACCTACTGTAATCGTGTCGCGTTTCATTGTGTTAGGGTTAGTAAGCGTGTCGCCTTCGGCCACGTTAATGAGAGTAATCGAGTCGCGAGTGGCCATGTAATTTGAAGGGCACTCGCCCTCGCGTTCGAGTAGCGTATCCGGGACCTCGAGGACGGCGAATATCGTGCTTGGCGGGACGGAAGGATCGACGGGATCGGCGCGGGGCTGCGGAATCTCCGTGTTTGCGAAAGAATTCGGGATTCGCGTGGCAGGCCGCGGGATCGTCCGCGATACGAGTCCTTATTTCGTGTTCGGGGGCCCTTGCCGGCCGGCGTGGTCGCCGCGGCGAGATTGCCCATAACTTTTGCGTCGTGCGGAATCGAGGTGGCCCGGGTGCACGTTGAAAACGCTACCGAGGGTGCGGCCATTCGGTTCGTCGGCCACGTGGCGTAAAGTCGCGTAAGCAAGGTACCGCGTTACCTTTATTAACTAATTGTTTCTTATGTTAAGTTTTCGTGTGCGTCTGCGTTTATCTGTTGCGTTGATCTGTTCTCGCGTGCGTGCATCTCCGTTATTTAGCATTCGGCCGTCCCGCGTGCTCTGGCCCTAATATCCGAGGGTCACTCTGTCCGACATTTTCGCGCCCGGTTGTTGCGTTGTTTATGCGGTATTTGTGCGTCAGTAGTCCGGCATTTTGACGATAGTTTACATCATATCTTCGAGTTAATTCGTTGCCGCGGCGCCGATCCGCCGCCAATAACGTCTCGTTGCCGCGTGATCTGATTCCGAATGCGGGGTGCTCAGAACTATCATACCAGCACCGACTTTAACGAATAATCTTTTGCAAGTGTTTTCTATTTGACGAAATATATTATATGTTATCTTATTATTCTTATTTTGTGTGTGATTGATTGCGTGACGCCTCTCTCCAAAGTCCCAGAAAGAGAACTACACCCTGAAGTATTGTCCGGGATATCGCGTTGGATCTGTTAGTGTTCGGTGGTGCGATCCGGCGCCCAATTATTTGGTGTCGGAATTAGTTGCGTGTGCCGCCAATTCACGATAGCCCTCCGCCGGATTGCGAGACCGGGGGAAAAAGCGTCGCAACGTATATACATATCTATATTCCAACTTAATAAACTGCGCGCCGATTATTTGTCGGAAACACAGCTATCATTGGAACATTAATACCCTTTTCTCCCCGGAATTAAATCTACACAATTTAATTATTTAAAAAACTGTAAAGAAATTATTGCGAAAAATATTAAGTTTCCAACGATAGCTGTGTTTCAAGTCTGACAAATAATCGGCGAGCAGTTTATTAAGTTGGAATAAATGTATATACGTATATACATTTTAATTCGTTACTTCTGTAACTATTAATTCTTTATTTGCGCACCACGTACCGCGCTTGACTCGTATCGCCGTCTATTAATTTTTAAAATATAATTAAAGAATATAATTTTCACAAAAAATAAGCATTAATTAGTGAATTTAATATTTACACTACAATTTTGGAATTGAAAGATTGGATTATTTCCTCTATTTTGTATTTTAGATGTTGATTCAGATGAATCTTCAGTCATGGCGACACAAGTCGACACAAACGTCGTTTTATCTTTCTTTTTTGGCAATGAGTAACAAAGACAAAACGACACTTGTGTCGACTTGTCACTTGCTGGAAAGCTTTCTATATATGTTTTAAGATTTGCCCGTTACGTTACTTTCCGCCCGCTAAACAGGGACGAAAGTGGTCACTTTCCGCCATAGGGAAGAAAGTGACCACTTTCGTCCCTGTTCAGCGGGACGAAAGTAAGCACTTTCCGTCCTAGGGAGGAAAGTGACCACTTTCGTCCCTGTTTGGCGGGAGGAAAGTAACAAACTTTCCTCCCTGGCGTGAAATTGGCCACTTTCGTTCCTCTCTACAGGCATGGAAAGTCGAACTTTCCGTGGAGGTGTGGTGAAAAAATCTTTTTTTGATGAAACAGATACGGACTGCTGGGGGCCAGTGGATGCGGCAAGACCACGTTGCTGTCCTGCGTCGTCGGGGTTCGTTATCTCGACAGCGGAGAGGTGTGGGTCTTGGGGGGAAATCCGGGCGGCAAGGGCTCCGGAATTCCTGGGCCTCAAGTGGGTTACATGCCGCAGGATATCTCTTTGGTCGGGGAGTTCACTATGAGCGGTGCTCTTTATTACTTCGGCAGGATCAACGGGCTTGACGATGAGGAGATCGGTAGGACATATAGAATGCATATAGGAAAAGAGCACTTGCCAGTCGTTTTCTCAATTTTTATTTTGAATTACTCGCGAGATATTTTACAGCTATTTCCTCTATTATTTTTCAGAGACGAGACAGAGGTTCTTTTCGGAGTTGCTTCAACTACCCCCAGCAGATCGCATGGTGAAAAATATGAGTGGAGGTCAACAAAGAAGAGTTTCTTTCGCCGCCGCATTAATTCACAGTCCCGAGCTTCTGATTCTAGACGAACCCACTGTGGGCTTGGACCCAATTTTGAGGGAGACGCAAGTAGATTTTGCTTTCTTTTTAAGCGCGATGAGCAAAGAATAATAAGAAAACGTTTGGACGTACCTTTTCCTTGCAGCATTTGGGCTTACCTGATCGAGATTACGCAAACGGAAGGCATCACTGTGCTGATCACGACGCATTATATCGAGGAGACTAAAAACGCTAGTAAAGTCAGTATCCACATTAGTTTTTCCACTAAATTATTCTTGATAATATTTGTATAAAAAAAATTGCGAGAAAAACATCCTGTACGCTATTGAAACGGGAACTACTTAGAAAAAATTTTATTTTGCTCAATGACACACACACGCACACACACACACACACACACAAATTTGATCGTGCTTAATATTGTGCATCTTTAATACTACGCAGATCGGTTTGATGAGATGTGGTAAATTGATGGCGGAATTGTCGCCGCAGAAATTACTCGAGCAATTTCAATGCTCGTTCTTGGAGGAGGCTTTCCTGAAACTATGCGAGGCTCAGAATGATGCGATTATCTTGAATCAGACTCAGCAATCCAAGCCGGAAGATATCGGCAACGAGCTGATGAATCAAGACCAAAATAAATACGAACAAACAAAAGTATATATAGAAATAATCTGTAATGTTCTCATTTTCATATAAAATTATGTAAATTTATATTGTTTTATAACACAAATAAATCCGAATTGTTAAGGAAATCTCGGAGTACAAAACGGTTTCGAGACGTAAAGTTTCGCGATCGAGAAGATTCAAAGCTTTACTGGCGAAGAACGGCGTCCAATTTTTTCGTTATTACACGTAAGTACTTAACTTATCAGTAATTCAGAAGAGATGCACTTATCAACAAAATAAAATTGCAATTGTTTCTATTCCGAATGTTGCTATTTCCTTATTTACTGTACTTGTATACTATATCTACTTGTATACAGCGTTGAATTGTTATATCCGAAACATTATATTAAAAAAAAAGAGATTTCATCAATTGTTGCACATTTCATAATAATAATAATAACAACAACAACACATTTTTTCAGAGGACTAATTTTCGCAATAATTTTCCCGCTACTTCAAATCGCCGCATTTCTTGGTGGAATTGGTCAAGATCCGAAAGACTTGAAGATTGGGGTTGTCAACGATGAAGCCAGCAACTGCGATTACGGAAGTAACTTAGGCAATATTTGGAATGATGAAATCACCTGCCACTTCGGCAACCTTAGTTGTAGGTTCTTGCACAATTTTGACGACTCCATTGCGATAAAGGTATAATGATTTAATGATTTAAAAATTAATAATGTAATGTAAATTAGTAATGTGTTCAATGTTTATGATTAAAATCAGCTTTCTGTCTTCTTTTCTCCTGATTTATTCCATGTAAATATGAAAATATTTACTTCGATACACTAAGAAAAAAAATATTTAAATGCAAAAAAGTATTTATTAAGGTGGCTCCTAATAACTTTATTTAAAATTTATTTAATATAATACACATATTTATTTAGAATTAGATATATTTTTATTTAAATTAAGTAAAAATATCTAATTCTAAATAAATATGTGTATTATATTAATTGTAATTAAGCTGTTAGGAGCCATATCTAATAAATTTTTTTTTATTTAAATATTTTTTTCTTAGTGTATAAACTGAGAGAATGACAGTAATAATAATCATTAACGCTTTTCCTGAAGATTCTTATTAATTATACTTTGCTTTCAGAAATATTATGACAATATTTTAGTGGCGAGTCATGATGTACAAAATGGAGAACTCATAGGTATAATACATTTTAGTCAAAATTTTTCCGAAGGTCTGCAAATACGAGTTGAAATTTCCAATTTCGCGAAGGATTCCGATCTTCTCGCCAGTCAGATACAAGTTTTCCTCAATATGGGCGGTACGTTATTCATGTGTTATGTGGAATGTTCCACGTAATAATTTAAAGAAATTTTATATATAAATTATTTTAAATAAAAAAATATTATTTAAAAAATTACGCAAAAATAGATTTAAAAAATTAAGATTATTTTAAATCCTGAATATGTTATCATGAACAACACATAAATAAATTAATTTATTAGAATAGAATAGATACTTTATTTATACCCCCAAGGGGTCTTAAAGAGCGTTTTAAAGCGACGTACTCAACCCTAAATTAATTTATTATAAATACTTTTTTTATTACAATGGCTTTTGTTACAGATATACAAACTGGGCTCATAACACAGAAGAAACTATTCGATCATTTTTTAGAGGTTTATGAGGATATCATGAAGGACTGCAAATATTCGCCAAAATTGGGTACTCCGCCAATCCGAGTGAGTATATTTTAGATTTTATAATTTTATAATTTTTGAAATCTCTCTCTCTCTTTCTTTCTCTCTCTCTTTGTGTAAGACTAAAAGATTAAAGTTTTAATCGTTTTCAGTTTGAAGATCCCATTTATGGTACAACAGACCTCACTTATGCAGATCACAGTACACCACCATTTATGCTAACGTAAGCAAAAATCAAGCTAACATAATAAATGAAATCAATTGCTGTTACTAAATTATTTATAGTTTTATATTATATCTTTGCAGACTTATATTCTTTTTAGCCACTACAATCTCCACCTCCTTGATAATAACAGAGCGATTGGAAGGCGTCTGGGATCGAAGCGTAGTCCAAGGTAATTTATATTAATAGAACTCCAAGACTGATTTATATATCGGCTATTTTTTATCAAAATAATATAAATACAAATATGTGATAGGGGTCAGGACAGAAGAAATCGTGCTGTCTCACATCATTATTCAGAGCTTCATCATAATCATCCATACCATCATGATACTTCTCTTATTCTTTCCTATATGGGGTTTGGAATGTAAAGGATCGATATTCGTCACAACTGTGCTTATATTTTTGAATGGTTTTAGCGGATTGATGTACGGTGAGTACTCCACATAATAGGGAGCTTTTGCAATATCGTCTCTTTCAGATACCGTAACCGTATCTGAATTATTCAGATACATTCACTAATGTATTTCAACGATTGAGATACGGTTACCGTACCTGAAAGACGGTATTGCAAAAACTCCCTAATGTATGAAAAAAGTACGCAGCAGGAACTGCGGAGAATTAAGTTGATTATTTGTGTTAATGCATTCTCAGGTTTTATCATCTCTGTTATGTGTAAAAATCAGACTATGGCGCATTACAGTGCGACCGGAAGTTTTTTCCCGCTAATTATACTCAACGGTGAGTCTCTATTCTTTGTTTTGCAAAAATTATTTTTTACTTCAATATAGTGTTGCTAATAAGTGATACCGTTATTAAAAGGATTATCTCTGAATTTTAATTCTTTTATCACGTAACGATATATTACATTGTTAATAATAATCTTAGAAAATGCTTGTTAAAATTAACATCAATAATATATATATATATATATATATATATATATATATATATATATATATTATATATATACACGAAGCATTCCATGCCAAATCGACCTGGGTTTAACCCTCGACTTCTCGGATTTGGGTCGGCGATTTTTTATTTTATTGTTCCAACTCTAAAATGCACAGAATTTTTTTTAATTTTTTTAAATAAAATTAATATAATTTTATAAACTAATAATTAGTTGTAATTTTTTACCACAATTTAAAAATCTGAAAAAATTTTCAAAAATCTTGTATTAGATATCAAAATTTTTAAGCCTTGACCCAAAGTGGGCCGGCGTTTGCTTCTAATTTTTTCGAGCTTTTTTCGAAAAAAATATTGAAAAAAATTAGAAGCAGATGTCAGTCCACTGTAGGCTGTTGCTTGAACATTTTTATATATAACACAGGATTTTTGAGAATTTTTCAGATTTTTCAGATTTTTCCGACGCGATTTATTTTATTTTAGAAAATTACTTCAAAAAAATTTGAAAAAATTCTCAGAAATCCTGTGTTGTATATTCTATATATATTTAGAAGAGGATTGTCTTACGTTAATCAAATTTTTATTAATATATTAATTTGACAAAATTATAGGAGCCTTGTGGCCATTGGAAGGAATGCCAAAAATGCTTCGCTGGATGAGCTACGCATTACCAACTACATTGTCCTCCGTATCTCTGAGAGGACTTATCTATAAAGGGTCTTCCATAATTGATTCGGAAGTTTACTTTGGCTTCTTAATAACTTTAGGATGGATATTGTTGTACTTCATCGCGATCTTACTTGGTGTAAGATCGAAATCTTCGTGATACTATTTAGAAACGTAGAAGGAATTTCTTTTGATACAATACAGGAACAGTCTCGCATAATCTATAGAATTCAGTTAGATAAATCTATACTTATAAAGGAAGATGTCCTGACTGACTGACTGACTCATCAACGCCCAGCCCAAACCCTTGAACCGAATTTTTGTCAAAAGTATATGAAATAGGGGTAGAATTTTCCGGAGAGTGCCACTATGTGTATAGTTTTTTGTTCCCGATTTTCTGGAAACCGGTTTTTCTAATTTTTTTTATTTTTCGGGAAATAATTCACCGAATCTCAAAGAATTATAGACCAAACAGGGGTAGAAATTTCTGGGGAGTGCTATAAAGTGTATAATTTTTCGTTACCAATCTTTCTTATATATTATATATAATTATATATAATTATATATATTTATTTAGTTAATCGTAATTGTAAAAAAACATAATCGCAATATAGCATGATTAATGTTAATGCTATACATATGTATACCACACAAAAAAATTACTACTTAAAAATAAAAATATAATGTGTCTGAAGTTGTTAATAATAGGTAAAACGTTTGACACACACACACACACACACACGCGCGCGCGCGCGTGCGCGCGTATACGCACACGCCGACGCATATGCACACGCACACGTACACGCTCACGCACAGGTATACGCACACGTATACGCACAAATGCGTTTTAGGGTAGCAGAAGAGAGAACAAGAGAAAAGTATCTTCGCGAACAATGGAGCTAGTCTCATAGGCCAGTCATGTTAGGTTTTCTGTGCAAAAAAATTAGTAACCACTATTTTTTTTTAATTACTTTATTTTGTTGTTTTAAATAACATATTAAAAATAGGGAACGATACCGGGTGCGCTAACAAAGTTATTCAAGATCAAAGGTCACAAAAATCAGTTTCTTGCAAAAATCTCGTTTTGTATGGCTCGGAGGTCAATTAAGGTGATTACAAAAAAGAAATATCATGAAATTCTCTACAAAAATAATTCTACTTATTTTTCACGTACATACAATAAACCGTTTGCAAAATACAATGTGACAAATGTGTACGTTGAGCGCAGTTATTATAAAAGCAGTCATTATCATCACATTTGCAGCGCTCGAGAATGCCAAAATTTCTTAATACGGAAAACGAAAACTGCGAGGATGATTTTGACAATATTTTTGTTAGACCTAAACAGATGGAATCGAGATAAAATCAAAGAAATTGAAAAAGAAAATGAAAAAGGACTTTTTAATGACTTTAAAAGTTAGATTTAGTTGAAAAAATTCAATTCGTTATATATGCGGTTTTTTGATTTGTAAATGTTTAAAGAAACATTCATACAATTATTCATACACAATTTGTGAAAGATACAGTATCGATCACGTAGAATTTGAAGATTCGACAATTTTTTGTCTTTTGAAAGCATATCAAAACCAAAATTCAAATTTCGGGAATTTAAAATTGCCACATAATAATTTCATTTTTTACGTGTGCTCATTGGAAGCGATTTTCAATATTTTTCATTTGTGTTGTATAAGGTCGAAGAACGTAGAGACATGCGGGTCTGTTTAATAAGATGAACAAATAGATATTATCATACTTCAAACTAATTTTTGTGCATCTGGTCAAAGTAATAATAATAGAAAGGAGTAGTAATAATTGACACTGACTGGCAATATAAAAATTCTTTAATTATCTCACGACGTTTCGACCGTCACTGCTCGGTCCTTAAGAAGTGTTCGAATTACATCGCTTGCAAACAATTCAGTCCTGGAATTGTGCCAACAATCCAAAAGTCAAGAAAAGTTTGCGCGTTATATGTAAAAACGATGGTAAATGTGGGAAAAGCATGTCAGCAGTCCACGGGTGATTTTTTTTTAGTCTATCATAAATTTTTATTTTATCGATTTAATTTACAAAACTAATTTATAAGATACATAAAATATATATATAAATAGATAAAAAATGGTTTACCAATAAGAATTATTGATATAAGGATACCAATTTCGTTTATTTTTAAATTTTAATTAATTATACAAAACATTATTGATGTGTGTGTGTGTGTGTGTGTGTGTGTGTGTGTGTGTGTGTGTGTGTGTGTGTGTGTGTGTGTTACATGTGTTTACGGATATTCATATATTGTATATACGTATAATTTTGATCTGTGCGAATCACAAACCGATGAATCTCTTTATGCATTCCGTATTTATCACACATTTTTATATCTTTCAATTATTATCTTACTGTCAACTTTTATGTCTCGTTAATGTGTTTGTCAAAGAGAATTCTCTTTCTTATGTCAGAAATATTAACATAGTATAATTCCGCTTTTGTAATTAAAAAGCAAATTGTAATAATTTTTATTAATTAATATCTATTAATTAATATATATTAATAATTTTTAATTTATATTATTTATAAAATTATATCTTTTTATAAAAAAAATAATTTATAAATAATTTATAAATTAATTTTGTAAAATTATTTTATATTTTTTATATATTCTTTATATACAAGAATAAATAAACAGTTGACACAATAATAAAATAATTTTATTAATATTTCAATTTATATCCATAGTTTAGTTATGCTTTGTTAGGAAGATACACAGAATTATTAAAATTTGCTTAATACACATTTGAAATATATAAAAATAAAGCGGGAAGTACATATATACACATTTTACCAAAAAAATTTATAATATAGACTAACGTTACATAAATTTTACACAAAATGAACGGGAAATTTTGTGTAAAAAGTCAATACATGTTGAATTCATATAGGTTATAATTCTTCTCGTAGTAGGATATATGTATATTTGTGTTGTGACACTTATACAAGGTGAATAATTACTCGTCATTAGGGTCTGTTATCTGTTATGTCTCACTTTTGTTTATCGAGTTGAGATTGCTCGTTGACAAATTTCTAACAGAATTAAAGTGGTCGTTATTATGTAGTTATTTGTGGAATAATTAACCTTCCAGTGTAGGCGCATGGAATTTATTTTGCACTCTATGTTTCTTTTCTTTTAATGAGTGTTCTGAATTCATTTCAATACAGATCCAATTATTATATGGAAAAAAATATTAAAATTAAAATATCAATCTATTAATATACTTTACGATGTGTGCAACAATAAACAACATCAAACAGAAAACAGAAAAGTATTAATTGGTTTAATATTTACAGCATAAATAATGTGGGATGTAATTTCACACCCCACACGGTATTTTACATTTCAAATTTCCATATTTACTAAAGAATTCAACAAGAATGAATTAATCGGTGTTTAAAAAGTTACCGTTATATGAATATCAAATTAAAATTATAAAGACAAAATATTATTTGAAAATTTAAACAGACATCGAATTTTATTAATGCATAATCGTATTTTTGTATTATAGTAATTATTGTTTAAGGTTTTCATGTATCTAATAAATTTCTTAAATTTATTGTTATTGTGGGGAGAAAAAACCTAACGCTGTGTAGAACAATATGCATAATGTAAAAACCAAAGCCAATAATTACCTCTCTAAAGCCGATTTGTTCTATTTTCTCTCAATTAATTTCGTCAGCGCTTAGAACTAACTCTATGCAAGAGAGGAAATGGAACAAATCGGCTTTAGAGACGCAAGATCTCTTTTAGTAATCTGAAGGGTAGTTTATTGTACGTAAGGGTGCCTTCCGACGAGTGTATTCGCTCCTACTATTTTTCGTGGCTTGTCTGACGCTTAAAACTAACTCTGTGCGAGAGGAGAAATGGAACAAAAATGAGTTTTAGAGACGCAAGAATTTTTTTAGTGATCTGAAGCGTAGTTTATTGTGCGTAAGGGTACCTTCCGACGCGTGTATTCGCTCCTACTATTTTTTGTTGTTTGTCTGACGCTTAGAACTAACTCTGTGCGAGAGGAGAAATGGAACAAATTGATTTTAAAAAATCGCTCTAGGAACGTTCCAAACTTCAACCAGCTTTTAAAATATTACAATTGTACGCATTATTTGATGCTATTTTGTACTTATTAATGTGATCCGTAATGGAGCGAATAAAGTTATGAGACTTATGAGAGTGAGGGAGGAAAGAAGA
Source organism: Temnothorax ravouxi (assembly GCA_030770255.1). Lineage (NCBI taxonomy): Eukaryota > Metazoa > Arthropoda > Insecta > Hymenoptera > Formicidae > Temnothorax > Temnothorax ravouxi. The sequence goes on along the minus strand of JASTWP010002249.1, from coordinate 16,592 downwards.
ATAATTGAGAAAAAGATACAATTAATGTTTGACTAAACTAATGTTGTGATTTTTGTACGAATACGGAGTGTCCCATTTTAATCTGTCATCCCTTTTATCAAGGTTAAGCCGAATTAAAAATATATTCAGACAGAAGTTATTTGATGTTAATCGGGTCTGATCGTAACCTTTATTTTACCTTAGGTCAAAGGCAGAACATTATTTCAAGGTAAACTTAATTTTTTAAAATAAAGACTCTCATTTTTTTCTGTATATTCTTGTAGCTGATGTCAAAACGCTTTTTAAACATTATAATACATATTTTTCTTCGTGAAAACTTTCTTATTGAAGTATATTAAATTTTGATATAAATCTTTTTAAGAATGTTTTGGAGGTACCGATTTAACCAAAAGTCATGGAAATATTAAAAACACCGATATTAACTCTCCAGAGATCCAAAGACAAAAAAATGTATATAAATATAAATAGTTACAGCATGTCTAATAGAATGTAAAAGACATAGATTCAGTGACTGTAAATAACTTACTACTTTTTTTTTCTTAAAAAGAATCTCGGCAAAAAAATTTTTAAGAGTAAATTTGCTCTGATTTTGACTTAATAAAGTGAAATCTGTGAAAAATTATAGAATTCCGTACTGTACGCGCCGAAAGTCCGATCACGAGCAATTTTACTGTTTTTTTGTGATTTCTTTAAAACTATGTTGTAAATTATTTCAAATTTTGTTGCCATATTTTTGTTTGTAAATTGATGATCTACTTATGTGTAAAATATCACTATATTAATAGCATTTTTTAACGTTTTTTTTTTACACTTTTCTATGTTACGTTACAAGCGTTATTTTATACGTAAAATAATGATAAAAATCGATTAATATAATATCTACTTACTCATTTTGATTATTGGAGATCTGGATTATCGGACTCTGCATTATTGTGTTCTGGTTTCTTTTTAAAAGACATTCTTTTTTATGTCGGTATAAATTCCCACAGTTCGATAAATAAGATAATACTTTCCCGCATTTCCTACATGTTGCCTTACATTCATTTGAACACGTGTAATATTGTTGTAGCTCTTCAGATAGTTCACTATTAGGCCAGTCAAATTAAACAAAAAAAAGGCTTTTGCTCTCAAGTGATGCGAACTTTTTTATTCTTTTTTAGGCGTGTTGGGGGTGTTTAAAAAAGCTTATTTCTGAGTTGTCGTATTATTTGATCCAGTGCTTTTTGAGGGGGGGGGGAAGGGGAACCTAAATTTTCGCGGTTTTTTGCATTTATCTCGTTTTGATTAATAGATAGCACTTTTTCGCTCCTGAGAAAGTTGTAGAGCTTGAAAAAACGAAGAAAATGAGTGGTGACTCGTTCCGATTCGTCAAAAATTGAGCTCCTCCCTGGGCGAGCCTCCAAAAATTGAGGACCCCAAAAATTCAATTAATTTTGATGTAATGTGCGGCAAATGGTAGGTATTTTCATCCTCTACAAGTTTTATAGTAGTCATTTTTCGATTGCATTTATCAGAAAAGAGACAGAAGCGAAAAACGCGCCTCGAGTTCCAAACGCTCGGCTCGACACGCGCGACTTCCGGAGGCTCCCCTGGGCTCAATTTTTGACGAGTCAGAACGAGTCACCGCTCATTTTCTTCGTTTTTTTAAGCCCTACAACTTTCTCAGGAGCAAAAAAGTGCTATCTATTAATCAAAACGAGATAAATGCAAAAAACCGCAAAAGTTTAGGTTCCCCCTCCTCCCCTCAAAAAGCACTGGGTCAAATGATACGACAACTCAGAAATAAGCTTTTTTAAACACCCCCAACACGCCTAAAAAAAATAAAAAAATTCGCATCACTTGAGACCTCAATGTCTAATTTGATTGGCCTATATGGCATTTATCGGGATGTTTTCCATGTTTGTAACCTAAGTGTGTTCTTAATTTTTGTTTGAAGTAACGTTCTTGACGTGCCTCAATTTTTTTACAACATTCCATGCATGTTGCCGAACAAATAAAGGGTCCTAACCGATGGAAATAATTTTTCCACAATTGCCACTCGCTGTCTCTTGGCAATTCCATTATACCTTGCTGTATGTAACTAACCTACTTACAGAATGTCTGATACTATAACGCCGTACAGAAATCGCCTCAATTGTCGATGGCAAAACTTCTCACAAAGGTCAAAGAGAGGGATATGGTTTATTTATCGGGTTGTATGTCCAATACACGAGACGAGTTATAGGCTGAAGTCACATGGCATGTACTTTCCGCGTAACCAATTAGAAGCGTTTCCCATTTTCGCGGCGGTTACGCATATGGAAGAGATTGCAAACAAAATTTCAAGGAAGTCTGTGTCAATCTAAAAATTCTATGGGACTCAATAAACTTAAACAGTTAAATGAGAAACAATTAAATATGTTATTGTACAACCATTATTTATGAATAAAAGATATGAATAATTTTCAGAATTTTAAAAACAGAATTATCAATATGTTTAGAATTAAAAAAAATTAGAATTTAATTACGCGTAAAATAACAATAAATACATATAAGAATCTTCTTCTATTTAAACGATTTTTATTTTAATATTGATTAAATTGACTTAAGAGGATTTGTTAATTTGTTGCTAATAATTTCTATAATTCTCAAAGCTTATCTAGAATATTTGTATTCTGTATAGATATATGTTTTTATCCAAGATCGATGGCTCTTTTGTATTTAAAATTCTTCACGATGCCGGAAGCTACCTATATTTTCGATAAAGGTTTTCCAGTGTTCTAGTAAAAAATAAAAACCGCTTTCCTAACTGTTTCTTTATATATTGGATGTGCGTATGGCGCGTTTATCTGAAAAAACTGCTCTCTCAAGCCGGTCGGTCACCTATCCGAGTATACCGCGCCCACTTTGCTTGACTTTGATGATCGAATGGACAACTGACGATCTTCGACTACTGACTCTGATGCTTCCTTCTTACCTGTACTTGTCTACAACATATCTCTAAAGTGTTAAAAAATTTTATGGGTCCTAGGACGTGGAAATTTTTCACGGAACGGCACGCATATATGTCCAATGTGATCTAATTAGGATCTCAAAATCTCTGCTTATATAATATATAATAAAAGCATCATATTCAAAAAGTAAATAATAGAATAATGCTAATAAAGTTTGAAGATCACGACTGCGCAATAACGAGTGCGAAAACCGAGAATTCTGAAAATTCATTTGACGTCTAAAACACACGCCATTTTAAGTAATTCTATTAATTTTATCATATTTAATTTATAACGAGTATTTCTCAGCAAAACTAGTCCCTTCTATCTCTCCATAAAAATCAGGACATATTATTTTATTTAGGAGGCTTGTACTAAATAAAAACGTGCTTTACTATATACCACACACGTGTGTGCTCGTTTTCTCTTGCGCGGTCGTAGCTTCTTCGTTCCTCCACATTTCGTCTAGTATTTATTGGTATACAGGTATGTACATATCTCGCCGGCGCGGGGTTTTCCCGCGAGAGCTCCTCCGTTATATTTTGTACAAAGTCCGTGTAAAAATACAGCAGCCCCATCTTATATCAATTATAAGTTTATGTGATACGCGATAAGAGTTAAAATAATAACAGTCTCGCCTCTCGGACGTATCAAATATTCCGAATAGGTTCGGATCGAGACCACTTGTGCCCTCGACTTTGTTCGGATCCGAGTGTTGTGTGTTGTCATTTGGCATGCGGGGGGACACGTGCGATCCCACCACCCCGCCACTAATCGTTAAATGGAACAAGAAGCACTCGAGCTTAACGGGAATGACTACGGCATTTAACTGTAGGTACGAGCAATCAATTTGTTGGGTGGGCAGCTAGTCGGCTCAGCCTTATCGTCACTCGCGGATCAAAAATAGTGTGTGTTCAGCTACGACTACTGAACTAAGATGCTTTCTCAGATCGTACGACGAGCACACATACATACGGGAAAATGTTTTATACACCGGTACGGCAACACCAGCAATTTTCTCTGCTAGATAATTCGCACGACAGTCTTCGAGATTCGCTACTATCCTTTTACAAAAGTAAATCAATTTTCCCGCGTAAAATAAACGGAGTTAGAAGGAATCTAATTTCCATTGGAACTTTTTAACTATGTAACTATGTTATTCTGTTCTTATTCACTTAAAGAATTTGAATAGAAATCAGAATTCCTTTTAACGCCAATGTTATCTCCTTAAAGTATATATATGTTTCGTGAAAAGCTTTTGATTCTCTTACTGGTTTTCTCTCTTAACAGTATAACTATAATTATTTTTTTCTAATTTAGTACTAAAAATAAAGTACAGTGGTTAATAGCGTGCGTAGTTCAATTTGCTAAATAAAAAGTTGCCTTTAAGTTTCTATGCTAAAACGTGCATTAATGAAAAAATACGGATGTTGTTGTGTGATATTTAAAACAGATTGTTATCTATTTTCCTTTCTAAACTCATTCACGTTTCTCAGTGAACGTCTCGCTTTGATTTCGCTATTAATTGATTATTTTCTCGATTGCTAATTGTCCGTCGACATCTTTAAATGGCGCAAAAATCTTCTCGTATGTATATGTTCTCCATTTCTTAGGATCGTAGAAAACTGTTAATTGCGTTACAATACGCACTTACGAATTTGATTCACTTCGCCGCGACTAAGTCTCTCGGTAGACAGACTACACAAGGGTAACAGCTACGTTTTATCATCTACACATTACAGAATCCGAATATCTGAATATTTCTGCTGTCTACCTGCTGATTCTACGATCACGCTACACGCTTTCTTGCTTTCGCCCTCTTTTCGTTTCTTTGCCTCCTTTATATTATAACGCAAATATTACGACCAAAGCGGAATACGTACTACTTATTGTACGACATATATAAGTATGTATCACAATATATGTATATATATATATATATATATATATATATGTATAGATGCATATAGACACAACGGGGTACGAACGAAGTTAACGAGTGTTCGGATTAATACGGATTAAACGCTCGCCGCGCTCGCACGCGAATTCGTAGCGATTTCTGCGCAGCGACTAGGCACAACAAAGTGAATCGCGCGACATGGCTCATAATCGGTTAAAGATTCGGGAATTGAACTGAGATTTCAGTGGATTTAAAGGCTGCAGATGCTATATGCGAAGCCGATTTCTTCATTCTTTCTTATTCTCTTCTCTTTTCAATGTGTAAAACGTATTGATTTTTCAAATATCTCAAATAGCTTGTAAGTTAAAAATTAACTTCTTACTCAAAGTTGAGAATGACGTTAAGATAAATTCCCTTTTATAGAACGCGTCCAATTCGGTTTTAACATAAATTTTGTTTATTAAGCGGTCTGATAGATCGTGGCATACTTTCTTTGTAAACTTTTTGAATTTTTGCAATATCTTCAAAATTGAAGAAAATATAGTACACGAAAATGTGCTATGACGTCATACCTTATATAAGAAATGACGTCATACCTTTTGAAGTTGCCGTCATCAAAGAAACTTTAGCAAGCTATAACTTTCTCAAATTTAGGTTTTTTTTTAATTCAAAAAGTACTAGAAAACGGCTTAGATTCTCTGTATTAATTATGGATATACCGCTTAATAAAAAAAAAAAAATTGTTAAAACCGAGTTTTATGAGATAAATCCCATTAAATTAAATTTTATTCAATCCTACCACGATATAGCATCGAGAATTTAACTCATCGAAATGACATCGATTTCAATTCCCGATTAATTTAAAACAGGATATATAACAGCTCGGTCTTAAAAGTAAAAGCACGCTTCCTTAAAATTTAAGCAATTCTGTCTAAGGGTTCATGTAAAAGTAACATCACATCTTCTTATGAATTAAGTACATTTACGGGAGCGTGTGTATGCATGTGACACACATACACACATACGCGCGCACAAGCGGATCTCTCTGGCGAATTGTTGAATTATGAACACCAGCTTCGCAGTTGTAAAACTAATTATGGACGTACAAAACACGGTCGGCCACGTATAGTTACCGCATTAGACAAAGCACAATTTTTGCGAAATCTTAGCTTACCTATATACGTAATAATTATAAATATTCTTATGAGCTTTGGAAGTTAAAATATCGCTCACTTAACAAATTAGGCTTCAACTTTTTACTTAACAAATGCGTATCAATAGAATATAGCGCTAAAAGTTTTAATAATTGATTGATACATTCTTTGAAAAGATAAAGAACGAAATAAAATCAATTAGCGATAAGCTTTCTTTAATTCAAAATAGTACATAGTTCGGAGATAAAACTTTCACTCGCCGGAGAAGTTAATTCATTTAACTTCGAACAGTGTATATTTTAAATTAAATACGACTTGCTTACGTTAAATTATACGAGTACGCAGCCATATTAATAATTTTAGTCAAATAGCTTCAATCAAATTAAAAGAAACCTATCAGACCCTTTTTATCATTTAGTAATTTATACGTAAAATGTAGCTAGTTATTTTTACGTTATCTCTATCTCTCTCGTTCTCCCGCTGTATAATACTTCTTGTTAAGGAATGATACAAAAATGAATGCCGCCAACGAGCGTATTAATATTATTAATGTTATTATCCTTGAATATCGAGTCCGTATCGATCCGACCTTGTTACTTTATTATACAAAGCGACTCGTCATAGTCTCGACACGTAGAGCCGGTGGTATGAGAAAAGTCGGCGATCGTAAACGGATCTTAAAGAGGATGCATTAACCGTACTCATACGTGTTGGCTAATAAGAGCTAGTTTAGTCGATTTCATAACGATTAACCGATCCGGCTTATCGCGGTTTGTCGTCATAGGTGAAATCGTGGGCAGCTCAGGGGGATCGCGGCGACACACCCGAAGGGAATGCACATGAAGCTGACTCGTGAAACGCGAACACGCAATACTCTCTGTATCGAGATATGCTTTTAGCTCGAGTGCACGTGCCGCGAGCGCAAGGAACTTAAACTCGGCAAATATACATTCGACAATGCGTTGCAAAAGAACATTAATTAAGCAGAATCGATTGAAGTCCATTTTGTAAATGTATGAATTTTAAAACGCTTGTAATACGAAGCAAATGGTAACCGTATCTCCTCAATTTAATTTTGGAATTAAAAATGTTTTCTTCTACTTTAAGTATTGTACAGTAAATTTGATTATATGGATATTTTTCTGCAGAAATTTCTTTGACAAAAGAAATTTAATTATAAAAAAACAATTATCTATCGATTCTAATTAATCAATTATCTTTTGCAGAGCGAACAAGAATGTCTGAGTGATAAAACATATGTACAAATAGAAGTTACATTCAGAAATGCGGTCAGACATGTAAGAGGCATATAAGTATACCAAATGATAGCACCAGATATTGGATTTCAACATTTGAAGATCGAGTATGAAATAAGAGAAAAAGCACGTCTCCTCCGTTAACAATCACGAGCAACGGAAATCGCCAAAAGTCGGCGTAATGGGTGTCACTGAAGATATTTTGTATAGTCTTAAAAATATAAGCAATATTCGTTGCCGGCTCGTCTCGTGATTCTTACGGATGTACTGAAGATGCAAAGTATATCCGATAAGATGCTTCACGAGATGCGATTAGAAATTGTCGACAATATAGGAACGACAAGTGAATAATAACGTTATTTTAACGTTACAGGCAGATCGGGCGGCGAAGAAACAAGAGACCCTCTCGACGATCTGTTCGGAACTTGTCTGACATTCTACGATTTCTTCCATCAATGTCAGATCAGCTCTGATCGTGGTACATTAAGTTTTGTTTTTCTGCGTCGATACCATAGCCCTAGCTAATACGTTACATTATAGCAATAGCTATAATATAGAGTTACGTGTTAATTATATCATAGCTAAAGATATAATGTCGCAATTTTATAATGTATTTTAGCTATATTATAGCTAGGGCCATAATATAAAGTATATATATAATAGCTATGTTACAGCTAGAGTTAAAATATAGAGTATCTTATAGCCGTATCATAGCAACGATCGTAATGTAGTGTCTGTTACGACTACATTATAACTAGGGCTATAATCTCAAAAGGAGCGACTAATAAAAGTTAGTCAATCAAGGCTGTCGACGCAATTTTGTCATCCTCTTACGACCGATATATCGCCATTTAAATGAAAACTACGCCATTTCTCAGACGTGATTTTCCCTAAGCGTCAGAAAAGAGGGTACAGAGTAACAGCACAGGCACAGTGTAAAGAGACTTTAAGATAAAACATTACTTTCGACGTCCTAAAATACCGTGTTTGCATTTTGAGATTAATGTAGCGCACTGATCCCTGAAAATTTAAAGCTACCATCGAAAACGAATTGTAATCTGCTTTCATAGCATAGTTCCGGGAAATATTAGACGAGTAGATCAATATTTATATATTTGCGGCGCTTACACCAGTCGCACTTTAAACGATGGATTTGGCCCCTTTCTTTGGAAGAAGAAAACTGGCTTGATCGTTGAAAAACTAGCGCCGACACATTTTATACGTTCGTCAGCGCAAATTCCGTTCATCGCAATCGCGCGTGAGAAACGTTCATCGCCGATCACAGCGCGAACGTTCGCAAACGTATAATCTGTCGCCGCGCTATCGCTCCACTCTAGAGATGCGGAAAGGAAGAATGACGAAAATCAATACGCCTTTGCGACGTGTGCTTATAGAGCGAACAGTTGAAATAAAAACGAACCAAGATTGTTCGACAAATCGGACAACTAAATGAATCTTCCCTTCCACGTTCTCGGACGGGATTTTTCCACGCACGAGCTAGCTATTCAACTCGAAACTATCTATCATCCCACGCATCCTAAAGTATTATTTATTCTCGCGCTCGGATACAAGGGATGAAAATATGCAAGACCTACTTAGTCGCGTAGCGATTCGAAATAAACTCAAACAATATCGAAATCCATGGTCACGTGTCCGAGAAGAGAAACTCGCTCTCGGATAGTAGTACTTCCAGATCAGAGGGTACGGTGTGCAAGTCGGAGTTGGCCGGTTCCGGCAGATCACCGCCGCTGTTTCCGATGCCGGTAGGAGCGATTTGTCGTGCTCTGCCTATCCTAACTCGATCTTTCCTCCTGACCGTTCGCAGAAGCACCCCGGTCCTCGGCAGTTTCGTCGTTCTGCTATTCGTATGATTTACAGCTGTGGCCGGTGCCTGCGCCACTTTATCGGACTTGCGTAGCTTTACGCTAAACCGGAACGGCGGCTTGTACACCACCTGAAGCCTCGCACGTTCCTTCCTGGCGAGGGAATTCGACGAGTTCTTCAGTTCCGCACCAACCCTTCCGGTTTCCGCACCAGGACGTCGAGTGGATGTCAACGCCTGTTGCCTCGACACCGGCACTCTGGATCCCACTGCTCCTCCGCTAACCGTCAGACCCACCGGGGTCGACTTGCTTTTCGGCAAACCATTGACGTTGGTCCGTGCACCGATTTCTGGTCGGCATTGCGAAGATGCCAATAACCAAGAGCGTACCTTGTTTTTAGGATCAGTGTTTGTTTCTGGTTCTTTATCCGTTTGCATTGCCGAATAGTCGATCACCTCCTTTCTATGTGTCTTCTTACGCTTCCTCTTGTCATTATCGCCGCCGCTGCCGCCGGCCGGATTATTGCTGGTACTTTGTCCTTTATCTCTAGCCGATGTAATCTTCTTCCGTTTGTTCTCCTGCGCTGCAGCAGCCGCAACTTCGGCTGGTCTTTTTCGCGCAAAATCGTCCACCTGTCCGGTAGATGATCTCTTCGTCTGTTGGTTTTGCTGTTTCTTTTTGGCGTCCTTTAAATGCAAACGGAAACTTAAGAATTTAAATTCCGAGATACAAATATCAAATTAATATATTAATATAATCAAATTAATATATTAATACATCGATAATTAAAATAAACAAGTCTATTTTCTAATTCTCTTATTTAAATTAATTTTACCTTATTAGACTTGTCCGCGTGTCCACCATCTTTATGTTTGCGATGACACCTCTTTTCTCTGACCTTCTTGCTAAGAGGAAGTTTGGCACGTGCCGGTGGATGCACCGTCACTCCTTCCGTACCTTCCGGTGGAAGCCGTACCGTTTCCGTCGTAGAACTGTGGATTATCGTGACGGATTTTAGCTTCAGGTCCGGTCGTTTGCCCAGTAATCTCATGCTGGCCACCTAAAAAAAAAAGAAAGAAATCTTTACGTGCTTGTAAATAAATTTATATTTTATTTATTTTTTCATTGACAATAATTGGCAAAAATAAAAAAAAACATACTATATCGTGTGTATATATATATATATATATATATATATATATATATATATATATATATATATGTACATATATATATATATATGTACATATATATATGTACATATATATATATATATATGTACATATATATATATATAAAGAAATGTACATATATATATATATATATGTACATATATATATATATGTACATATATATATGTACATATATATATAAATGTACATATATATATATATATATGTACATTTCTTTACATATTTATTAGGCAATATTTTATTAATAAAAAATAATTTACAATATGTAATTACATAATGTAATTTACAATAGAAATTCAAATCACTACTTTATTCAAAGCTTTAATTAAAGTTTATGTTATCTAGAATACGGCAGCCACAAGAATTTTTGCTTCTACGTGATACTTTAATCAGTAATCTAATTAAATGTACGCACCGCAGGGAAAGGTACAATGCAATAGCAAATAATTTTTGTAAAAAGCAATTAATCCAATTATTTTACGACAAATATTATTAAATTTCGATAGCCTACTATGCATGTGTCCCTACACTTACTCTCATTGTATTTATCTCTTTTCCTTAGTCGTTTCTGAACATTTTTAACATATATAAATATATGAAATTATTGTTTTTTGCGCTTATTTTAACAAAAATATATTTGTTCTATAGACTTGTTTAATGCAACAATCTCATCAAACTAGTTATTAATTAAAAATAATAAATTAAGATAATAAACAACAGAAAAATTAATTAAATTTTTATTATTTAAATAAATAATCAAGTACATGAATTTAAGAGAAAATGTAGGTGATGTTTTTTTATACATACCAGCAACGATATCGCTATTAAAACTATCAGAGCGGCTGCATACCAATGTTCAGCGACCCACCGTCTGAAAGTAGCGAGGCTCTCGTCGGATAATAAGAGCTTCCTTAAAGTTGCTAATGGACCGCTTGGATCAACCTGAATAAAATATTTTAATTAACGCCGTTACCTACTAACTTCCACTATCTTCTGTGAACAAGTTCCACTTACCTCACGACATTTTTGAAAGACATCACAGTAGCCATTATAATCGTTACACGGAGTTCCTGGTTTCGAGAACATGTCGGGAATATCATATGGCGGGGAGTTCCAGTCGAAAGACGATCTGCGAAGAAAAGTAGTTGAATTTAACAAATTTTTTATATGCAAATTGATCGACAAAATAATAATATTTAATACGAGATAAACATACAGGCACGGTTGATTTTCCCCGGGAAGTCGACAACATAACTCGCAAGCCTTCGTCGGCGGATCGCTCGGGCCTGGTATGCATTGGCAAGATTCCAATCCGTATGCCAGGCAAATGCTACCAGTGCACTCCTGTGAAACACAAGTTTCGCGCACGTGAAACAGATCATATTTATTCATTTAATAAGAGCACGTGTATACGGTTTTTAATAGGACTGATATCTACCCCCATGAAGCAAACCAGTTCACGATTACAGATGGTCTTATTAGGCTTGTTAATGGACGGCGGACAATACGGAGAATCACCGTGACAGAAGCTCGCATCGCGGCAGCCGTTGTCATCTCTGCACTTCTCTCCGAAACGGTACTCACACTCGCCAGTACAGCACGGACCCTGAAAAGGAAAGCAAACAGAGCCGTCAAAATTACGTCGTGTTATACGCACGATGCGTCGCGTAATTACGTTATGCATATCTGTGAGTAAATTGCCTAAAGTAAATTTAACAAGATATTGCTTAAATTAATTAATATTTTCGACAAAATAAACGAACATCGAGCGATAAATGTGCATCAGCGAATCTCGATATTTTTTGCATGAAATACTGTATGAGAGTTATTAAACATTATTTATTCATTGCGTTAAATGCGCCTAATCGTGCAACAGAAATTTTATCAAATATTAAGAATATAATGGCTTCATAAAAAATAGATTAAAATGTAGCACATTTTAAAGATACTACTTTTATATACGTATTCTGCTATTAGAATATTTAAACAACTAAATAAACATTTAAACACATAGCTGAATAAACAGAAATTTTAAAAATTTGAACGTTTGAACGCTTAACATTTAATATTCAAGATTGAAAAAGCACAAGCGCGGCTACAAGGTTCGGGTTAAATTTTGAGCAAGAAAAGTCGTCCTAAAATTCCCCCGACAATACAGTCCAACTCGCATTTTTTACAAGCGTCATACATACTTGACTAGGACTGCACTTCGAGCCTGGTGTGAGCGTGCACGGGGTCTCCGTGGGGGGCGGATAACGGCGCTGGGGAAAGCAGCACGAGTCTCTGCAATCTTCCTCCCAGCCGCAGTCGCACTGCTCGCCCTCCTCCACCACGCCGTTGCCGCACAGCGATACTTGCGGTTCTACAATAAACAATGCAGAGTACCGTCAGGGTTAGAGCAAACGGGGATAGAATAATTGGACGAGCAGATGGGAGCTGGTGCGATCAATTTCGTTTCGTTGCGACGTCGCGATATATCGCGTTCGCCGTTGCTCCCACAGCATAAAACTCACCGGTGAAGCATCCCTTTGGCGAACGTGCCTTGCTGTTGAGCACGGGATTTATGGCGTTCAGGCTGCACGGGCTGAAGCGGTTGTTGTTGCGTTTGTCGCCGCTGGTAGCACGGGCGAACATTATAAAGTTGCCGTCCTCCCCGCCCGGTGTACATTGTTCCGGATCGTGCTAGTCGCGAAAGAACAATGAGATGTATGACGTGAGCGTCATTCGTTTATTGACTGGACAACATCGTATAAAAAAACCGCGGAATATAGAACGCGCCGTTTTGAACGCGACTAACGGAAGTATATGTACGTACCGGTGAGCCAAAGTTGTGGCCGATCTCGTGAGCCAAAGTAACGTGAGAGACCGCAGGCGGTACGTGTTTCCCGTAATTTAATAGGGTCACTATACCGGTGTTCAGTGATTTCATGCTGCCGCGGTAATGCTGCAACGTTATTTCGACAATTATTTTTGATTTTTTATTATTATTTTTTTTTCGACTTAAGTTTCATATTCGCGATTCACAGGTCGCGAAAAGAAATCACATCATAAAAAATCAATTTTTTGTCGGAGTGGATCAGCTGATCGCCGTAAGTAGGATCATGCTTCAAATGTAACGTGTAACGTGGATCAGTACACATAAGAATAGATAAATTATTGTAGATTTTTTTTAAACCTAAAATTTAATACATTTAAGTTATAATTTAATATATTTTAGTGTAATTCTCATTAAAATTTAGTTACTTCCACACTATTCGTAAATTTATTTAAAAAAAAATATATATATATATAATCGACATTATTTTACGAAAGTCTATTAATACTTTTCACCCACGCATACCCCGTTCTTTTCACACACGCCGCCGGCATTCTTGAGATCGCCTGTCCACGCCAAACCCAGAGTTCCCATCTCAAAATCCCGATACGTGAACATATAAGCCAGACAGAATGCGTCATAATCCTCCTCTATAACAAGGCATACATCAACGTATTATCAGTTTAGTCCTCATTCGCATATTGACGTATTGACATTACGCCATATTGCGGCTTATTAACAAAGAGCGATAACGAGGTCCTTACCCGAAAAGAGCTCTAAATATTTCTCCACCCCGTAATTGCCTGGGAAACGATAATTAGAATCTCTCAACGCTTCCTCGCTGTGCACTTTGATGCGTTTGATCATGAAGCTGATGTTATCCGACCGCCCGTCTTGATTGAAATCTGAAAGCAGACGTGACGCTGTTCAAAACGCTAGTTGCTTAAATTGCATATTTATCGGAACGGAATAATTCACTTAAACTCGTACATTATTCCAGTTCTGTTTCTTGCACCTAACGTTGACAACTCCCATGTGATTACCGTTCTCTGGTCCAAGCAGAATAATTCGCGTGTAATATGGAACTCACACAGTGTGTGTGTTATACATAATGGAACACAGTACGGTAATGAAAATACCATATGTACGAATAAACAGACTGGCGAGACTGGTGTACGTTTTACAACGATATAGAGTAACAAATCATTTATCCTTTAAATATTTCACACTTTTCATGAAAAGCACCAAAAACATATCTCGTGTTAATTTTCAAATTGTACACGTACAGCTTTAAAAAATATGTCATATGCTATTTGTTTAACATTAAAAAAATTAATTTTTTCGTTATACGAAAAAAGATTGCAAGAATCAATATTTTTTTAGAATTACATTTTCCATCTAGAATTAAGATTTGTTTTAGTTTATATTTTACAACAAATGTTTCTCAAATTAAATTGAATATTACCGTAGAATTTGAGTAACATTAAACTGGGTTATTCACATGAGTAATATTCGAAAACTCTGTTTTGCTTTATTTCCTCTAATTATTTACTAATTATTTGCTTTTTCGCCCCGGTCTTTGCAATTTCCCGTTTCGTTTATAATTCCATCGCTTTTATCACATTATTATTTATGTCAAAATTGTAAACGAGAAAAACAAAAAATTAGCATGCACGCGTACGCTGTGTACAAAGAAAATTTATTATTTTTATCGTATTTTCCATATAAATATCACGCTTAATTGTGCTTAATATTAAAACATAAATTGATATAAATTTAAATATCAACGAATAAAAATCGAATAACGAATGATTTTTCATTAATTCTTCTTTTTTATGAATTCCTTCTCGTATTATCATCAACCGCGGCAGAAATGGTAAAATTCCAGAAAATTTTCATAATTCCCGTAAAGTAGTTCCTCGGCATTCCTCGAAAAGTCTCTGAATTTCTTCGCTTTTTTTTCTCATTTTACTTCGATATTCCCTGGTCATTTTAAATTAGATTCTCTCGACGTTTTTTCGCGTTCCTCAAGTAGTTTTCAATTTCCTCGACTTTTTTCTCCCCCTCGGCCTTTGCCATCGTCCGTTTTCCCGACTCGCCGCGAAAACTGTTAGGGTAGATCATCTTTTATCGCGCGTTCCGCGCGCGCACGCGGCAGTATATCGCCGCGAGGAAGAACACCCACCTGTGTATTTGTAGATGGAGTTGACTTTCTGCACGTGCCTCGTCATCACCTCGATACAGGCTTCCTCCGTGCCGTATCGCGCGAAAAACTGATGGTCCGCTTGCAAGTAGAGCATGCAGGTAGTTTTCCGGGGATCTACGGTCGCGCGCTTGTGCAGATGCCTCGCGATCCGATCTTTGCCGCTCGCGCTGCGGACGGGGACGAAAAATAAGGTCGCTTTTATTGCGCGATGAAAAACGCTTTTCCGCACTCCTCCTCTCGCAACCTCGAGCACCTAGTTCCTCCGAATTCTATTTCAACATTCGCGACGCTTGTTGTCGTTTGTCGACACACACGTTGCCAGTAGTTCGCTAACAATTGACACGCGAATTGACCCAGAAGACAAAATCAACAAGCATTTCACGTTAGAGTTGAAACCGTCGTCGCTTCCGCATTGTTTATTGTTCCTTCCTTCATCAAATCAGTCATTTAAAAAAAGAAACGTACGTTTGTACGTTATGTCACAACAAATTGCATTTTGAGAAATATAGAGTCTACAATAAATGTTTCTTTACGTTACGTTACATTTGCTATATGTCCTTTTCCTCCTATTATTATTTTTAATTTTTTTTGTTCTTCGTGCTCTTTAAATAGATCTTTGAAGCTAAAACATTTTACACCGGTATGATCTAGTTTAAACTTTCTCACGCTTTGAAAAATAAGTTCTGTGACGTACGATAAAATGAATTTATTTGCGTGCGTTAAGCAGGATAAAGGTTCGGGCTTTTTCTCACTAGAAATGCAAAATACTCACGCGTCCGTGTATTCGACGTCATTACTCGTTTCCAACGTTAACACCCTCGCATTGTTTTCCCTTGAGTAGAGAGCAACGTGCTCGCCGAACAGGGGCTCGTAGAATGCCTGAGAATTGTTGTACCTATATCTGGAAGAACAGACATCGCGAAGTTTAAATTTACATTTAAAGTCCGCCATATAAAGACTGACATGGAACGCATAATATATGATAATCCCGGCCGGCGGGAGTTTCCTTTACACGTGTCTAAATTATAGCGCGTTTGCTAACAGTATGTGCTGCTCTTTTATCATTTTCTTCGTCCGCGAATGTACTTTCATAAAGTAGAAAATATACGAGAGAATATAAGTGCTTGGGAGAATGTCTTAATAAGGGCGCAGCCATTACGTCGCTTATATATCAAATTAAAATATTATATATAGTCTTTAAACACGCGAGAAATCATCTTAACACAATCGTATCAAAACCAACCATCTAATATTTATAAAAATTCCATGCAAA
>JASTWP010002248.1:0-46860 GCA_030770255.1 Temnothorax ravouxi | reverse complement strand
GATAATGCCTGACATTTGAAGCTAAAATTTTATTAATAATGTAGCAAGTTTACTGAACACATCGAACGCATATCGATTATTTTGCTAAGTTTCTTTTTAAAAATAAATATTACTAATATTACAACGAATATGAAACTTCCGTGTATACATCGCAATGTATATTTTTTTATCGGTAATATTATTTCGTCCTGCAAAATGGTTTTTTCGCATAATAGAATTAGCGGAAAGGTATTAAAAAAAAAGATGCCGCAGCAAATATATCTCTCTTAACAGGCGAGAGTACCTGATTATACCTAACCTAAGGTTCAAGTTTCATTTCTCCACAACCGCGGCATCTTTGATCCGCTATCAATGGATCTTCTATAAAACGTTATCCTGACTACTGTAGAACGCTGTCGAGAAATTTGAGTACCTTGAAACGCATCTAGCGGATCTGCGATGTACATCTTTTTAACTCTTAAACTTTGGCGCGAATTTTCATAGCAATTTTCATAGCAATATTAGCATATTACATATTTTAATTATTAAGTATTAAATTTATTTATGTTAAAAGAAAAATTCCGTTCACCTTAACGTTTCCATATTCTATCATTTATCCTTGATACCGATACTTAAGTATTTAACGATTAAAAATAAAAATTTTACAATGCTACAAGCTTTGCCAATTTATATTTTTTCTTGCTCTCACATATCGTTCATCGAATTACTCTGCAACAAACATTATATATCTAATCGCAATTAATCGGATTAAATTTTTATTATCACTGGTCGTGAATATTTTTAGTCCCGTCCTGTTTATCGGCATGGCACTATTCGTCATGGTGCACGCAAGCTACGCAATTGCATAAATAATCACGATTGACGTATGTGATGCAGCCGTTAAGACATATTATTTAAAGCTGCATTTTTGTCTCGTGCGCGATGTTGATAAGCTAGATCAAAGAGTAAAAAAAAATTATATATAAGTCAAAGCCAATTTAAACAATTTCGCTTTTTCGACACAAATAATATTTGATTAATATTATCAAGTTAACATTTTACAAGACGTATGGGAATATTGCGTGCAGGCAAACTTTCGTTAAACAGGTCACGACGCATAGATGCATATTAAAGATCGAGCAATATTACTTATAAACAGAAATGCAAATGCGAAATGTCCATGAGAGAAATTTTCGAAAATACTGCAAATAACTAAAGCAAAATTATCATGTAATATAGGAATTAGAAATATATAGAGTTCCCTCCCGAATTCTGTTGCAAATAGATAGCTTTGAAGTTTAATTATACGATAGATCAAAGAGAATCACCGTTATAGAGAATCTCCGCACCAGCACACGTTGCACGCATCATCTTCGCCCAAAAAAGAATGCCGTTTATGGACGACGCGCGCTCAAACACGCGGCGTTGTTACGTAATAATACGTTCGGTCGCGACCAACAATTACGGGCTTGACCAATTCGCAGATTAAACAGGCGATTCGATCGAATTGGCGAGTCAGTCGGGCGCGCGCGCGTATATTACGTGCGGAACGGCCTTTCCGTTGCGCGAGAACGCATGCGGCGGCGCGGCGGCACGCACCGGATACGCGGCGGAGGCGCCGCAATGAGAATTCATGAATTAAAGACTTGCTCGCTCGCTCGCGCGCCATGTGCCCCGAGGGCTAACTCGCGGTCTCAAGAATCCCGACGACGGTGTGGCCCACCTGTTTTGTCCACCCGCCCGGCCCGTCTGCGCTCCTGTTGCGCCCCAGTTGGCACAGGTGTTCATTTAACTCGACTTCAGGTTTCTCTCCCGCCGTCTCCAGCCGTCTCTTTTTGTCTCTTGGCAGCGCGCGTCCTGTCTCTTCATTACAATCGAAGCGCCACCGAGAGTGAGCGCGCGAGCGAGAAGGGGATAGAGAAATAGGAGGACAGCAGAAAGAACGAGTTAAGAGGACCCGGGTGAAATTGATAGATGGATAAAAAAAGAAAAGCAGGACAGATGGACAAACAAATGCATACATAAATGAAATACTACGTAACTACCAAAACGGATCAAACCACATGGGGCACCTGTCACCTTTGTAGTGTTTCTTTTCAATTCAAAATCAATTTTCAAAATGTCAGATATCATTATATAACTGAGCATTATATAATTTTTTTAACATTAAAGATTTAATTGTTCTGTCATATATGTATATGTTCTATTTATAATTGTTCTATCATATATATGTTCTATTTATAAAGTTTAGTTCACAAAAAGTTCTTTATTTTCAGTCGATTAATTATTGGGACATTCTATCTTTTCAATTTTGTTTGTAGTACATATACTGCAATTATATTATCGATGAGTCTCACGCATGAAATACATATTCCATCTAACGAAACAACGACGCACACCGTAAATCCAAGTGTGTTATTTCTACACGCATAAATAACGTTTAAAAATGACACATTTGACTGAAGCTTGTTTTACATGTTTTGTTGCGTGTTAAATAACACGTTGAATCATATTAAATTAAAAGTTAAGGGTCGGCAGGAGACACGGTGGAGACCTCTGTCGGGTTGGTTTGCTGCGAGTGACTGCGAGTCAGTATTTTATTTATTATAAATTTTTAAGAGCAAAGTTGCAAAATCACGGATTCGTAATAACAAGATTTCTCATAAAATAAGTTACATAGATTCGTGATTTTTTTTTATATACTCTATACATATAATAATGCAGTCAGCTACAGAGCCCGATTTTGCATTTTTGCTCTTAAAAATTTATAATAAATAAAATACGGAATAAAGTGCAGTTTAATGTGCCCTTAGTGCATAAAGTGCACTTGAGTGTACCTGATGAGTTTGCCTGGGTCTCCTGCCGACCCTTAATAAGTCAACCGTGTTAAATGGCGTGATTTAAAATGGCAAAAAATGTGTAAGAAGAGCTTCGGTTAAAATAACACACTTGGAGTTGCAGTGCGTATGTATGTACATCGAACAATCGGACATAACAATAATGATTTGGGTATGCGAATACGCGAGCGCGTAAATAAGAATAACGGACAGAACAGAGATGATACATTCCGATCCAAATAAATGTCGTTCTACAAGAGCAAGGGATAAGTGCGTGTAACAGACGTTTGATAATTAAATGCAATCAACCGACGACAGGATGTGGCGCGTACTGATTCAGCATGGCCGCGTGGCTTTTTGCATATGCCTACTCGTTCGCTTCAGTGTGTGTAATCTGGAGGTGTCCGACGCGGTTGAATAAGCTAATCGTATGATGGACACCGATCAGGAAACGCGATGGCGCGACCTTCGGTTTTCCAGGATATTATTTCCTTCGCGGAAATCACTGAGCAAACGCGATCGAGTCACGAATGACACTCGCATCGGCGAAGTGTACACGATGTGGAGTCTTCGAACTCCATATATTTCGCAATCATAAGTTAGAAATGATATGATGACACAAGTGAATAAAAATATTTTTTTACTTTATCGTCATTCTTCTCAATAATTGTGATAGATGTGTTTTAATAAGACTTAAATGTTTTAATAGGACTGGCTACCCCTTCGTCTGTATTTCCCTACCATCAATACAGGCGACTCTATATAAGGCTCCTGTTTAAATTAACCGATATTATTCCGTTAACGACGCGAATAGTTTGTTTGGACCGTTTGGACATACCGATGCATGGCCCTCGAAGAAAGGGAACCATGGGCGAGACATCGATCGCCACATTTACAAAAAGAATCAACAGCGGGTGGAATTGATCAGCTACCGTGTTCCTGCATCTGCTCCTCCTTAGTCAGCCTTTATTATAAGTTAGGAATACAAAAAGTTCCTTCACGCACATTAGTTCCGCGTATCCGATCTTCACGGTGCATATATTGACGAGCGATAACGATCCGATCCAGCCTCGTTTCAGAAAGCCTAACTATCCCTTTTATATGTCCCATCGAAATATTTACCGAGAAAACTATTTCAACTATCTCGTGTATTTTTAAAACGCGAAAAAACCTTGCGAAATAGAGCTTAATTTATTTAAAAAATATTTGTTATATTAGAAAAATAAACCATGTTTTGCAGACGATTATAAATATCGAAATAGAAATTTTACACAGTAAAACAAGAGTAAATAAAAATTAAAATGTATATATTAAAGCGTAAAAGTTAATTGATACATCATGAAGTGAAGGGCTTTGTGAGACTTATATTTATTGAGAAATAAAAGAGAATAGAATTATCGCCGTAATCTTATCTCTCTCTTTCTCTCTGTTTCCCTTTTTCACGGTACATGCACACGCGTCAAAAGAACATCGGGTCGCATCGCCGCGATCTTCGCATCTTTACGCACCCACGTGCACCTTCTTATCCTAAAGCGGTGCAACGTGCGTAGCACGCACGATAGGACCGGCGAGGCATTATTATGCGTGTTTATATCTATTATATATCGAAAAGGGTTGCGCGCTCGCGGTACGGTGGAGAGGCCCGATAGATTCTTTACGATAAGCCGGTGGACTGGCCCACCAAATTCATATGCATGAACCCTTATTATATGGTATTAGCTATGCGCACAGGTGGTTGCCTCGGCTAGATACGATACGGTCGTTCGTTTAATGTGTAACACACTGTCCTTAAAGTATACGAAGCCGCTAATAACGCTGGACTGTAAGATGACTTCGGATGACTGCGTCACGTGCGTTATCATAAGCCGACGATACGTTCGAACTCGTTATAAGTTATAAGTAGATGACTAATGAGTATAGCTTCGGCTTTTCGATTAACCACACGTGAAAAAAAACTATGTTAAAAATGTTACAGAATATTTTATTTAAAAACAAAAATCATAACTAAACATTAGTTGTTTCAACAATTATTAAGTTGCACTAAAAAAAGTATGGTGCATTCATGTCAGCCATCAAAATCTTTTAATCATGAATTAATTAATTCAACTAACGTTTAGTTAAACTGACTAAAATGCTTCGCTGCACGTTTATTCGGACTAAATATTTTTTCGGATTAACAAATTTTTTTCTCAGTATATAAGAAAGTTTCTATTGTGAATTTCATCGTCTAGAGTCGTTTCACGCTCGCGTCCGATACCACGCGGCAGTAATCGCCACAGCGGGCCTCGTTACAACGCGAACAAAAGGCGAAGAAAACGGCCGCGGCGAAGGAGCGGAAGAGCGTGCGATTATACGTGCGATCAATACACGCGGCTAACGTTCTGCAGACCGCGTTTCTCGGGTTGAGCAATCGACTACGGCCGCGCCGTTGCGTTCCCATCCGGTCGCATCGACGCGATATTACGCGCGCTCGGGAGTTTCGAGTCCCGCCTCGTTTACGTGTGCATTACACGCGCGATGCATTCACAGTCACAGGTGTATCGAGGGAAAGCGAAATGAACGGTACGGCCACGGCGGTGATGACGGCGCGGCGATGGCGGAGAGAGACGGACCTGATGTCAGGTCCTCACCCTCACCGACTTCTTCTCCCTTCTTTCTTCCTTTTTTTTGTCGGAATGAAAGCACCGTTGGCATCCCTTTGTCCCTCTCGTTCCGGTGGTCCGTGCGGTCTTTAATTCTCGCGTGCACACCGCGCGCGTCTCAGGGTCACTCTTGCGGGAAGGAGGACGAAACGCGTACAGACAGACGGAGCGAAAGAAGAAGGAACGCATCTACTTATACGTGACGATTCTCGTTTTCGTTTTCAGGAATTAGCATGCGTGAAATGCGATCGCGGTTTGAGAGCGGTCAGGGCAAGCCTGCGAGCGAGCATACCGCCGCTATAAATGGCATCATTCAACAATAATCATTCATTTTTTCTCATGGTAAGATGTCTCTATTATATTTTTCTATATAGTTTAAATTTTATTTTAAGATTTTATTTTAGCAAGAAAAATATTTTAGTGAGAGCTTAGATTGTTCGTGGTTTAAGTTTTCGCCATTCAAGTGTACTAATTTTATTAAAAATCGATTCTACTTGCCGAATAAACATATCGTGCAACAAGAATAAAAAAAAAATTTTTTTACAATAAATTTCTTCCGCAACTTCTTTGAACAATTTAGAAATGATTATTTTCTAGCAAAAATTTTGAGTAATTAATACTATCGTTTATTGCAAATAAATGTCAAATTTTTAAAATTATTTTATATCTTTGATGTATTTAGACTAAGCTGTATATTAAAATTTTATTAAAATAAAGTCTACTTAATTAATAGAAATCACATAATCGCTTATTTTCTATTCAAACTTTAATTTGTGACAGGTTAATCGTTAAAAAACTATAAATATCTCAATATATTTGAGACACATCCTGTATTAAAATTGAACGACTTTCTTTCAGGTTCGCGATGAATATCAGATTGTCGTTCAATTATCGTTCGTGCCAAAGCAATCTGGAAAGAACGGCAAACAGCGACCGGATTCGATCCCGTCCGGAAATACGCAGATTTCATTTACACGATAAGAACAACGTTAACGCGATATCTCGCTGGAGCGTTAGAAATCGCAATTTTCATAGGCCGGCGTTGAGAATGGGGAGACTTGGTTGCCAACCAATTAGCTGACTTTCACATGGGGGGCTGCATGCGAATGTAGCGAATTCTCGCGCTAGGAGGAGGAGCGACGTCGCTGATACGCGTCCGATGTACTTAGAACACCGCCACGACGCCATTTACACGAGGCACGTAATTAGCCGCGCTCTCTTTACCCGCTCGAAATTACTTACAATGTAGCTACCGTGTAGAACTATCGGATGGATGATCAAGTGCCGCCATTTAGCGCGGTAACAATCCTTTTCCCTGCATTAAGCGAGCTCATTTCTGCGCGGAGGATGTGGCTAATAATAGTCCTCCGTTAAGAAAGGAGACCTTCCGCCTGACAAACGACTTAAATATAATTCCAGAATGGATTTTTTTTGCGACAGTGTGGGCACGACATGTCACTCTTGGAATTACATCGCATTATGCGATAATTGTTCATAGCCATTGTTAAATGTCATCACAACGTGTTTTAATGAAAGCTTATTCTGAAATGTAATTCGTGACTGTCGAGGCTACGTAAATACATAAAAAAATACGAAGCCTTGGCACTTTTGGCAGCTATATCGTTTAACAACATGTCTCTACAAAGCTTATGGAAAATATGTCTATTACAGCGAACTCTCATTACAAGTATAGTTATACATGTCGCATACACATGTCTTTATACAGTAAGTTTTAATCGTGAACTCAATAAAATATAAAAACGTTTAAATCTCTCGATTATTTGTATATCTGTCCCCTTTAAACTTTATGATGAATAACTATAGAAGTATATCGTGCCATAAATAACTGTGTGGACTGAAGCTGAAAGAATGGTTTTGCTGAAATACTTAAAAATTTAGCTATAGATATACAGATCTAAAAATAATTTTGTCGGACTACATCTAAATGTAGAATACACAAGCTGGGTGCTAGCTCAAAAGCTGCGGATGCTAATATAAAAACTTTTTGCAACATTATTATCATGTTTGAGTGTCCCCGCATAATTATTGATAGTTTGACCAAATTATTTTCAAATTTGTATCAAGCTAAATTTTTAGATACTTCAGCAAAACAGTTTTTTCCGCGTATATGTATACAGTACAAAATTACCTTTTTCAAAAAAAGGTAAAAAAAGGCGCCAAGTACACGCGCAATGTATGTTGTAAATTTGAAAATCTTAAATGGTAGTAGCTTTATTTCTTCCTAACAAAATAATTCACAAAATTGCGTTACCTAATTCAACCTAAGTGATACGTATTTCAAAAAAAGATGTGAAATCTTTAAATTGCGCCAATTGCAAAGAGAATATACTTTGAAAAATATATACTTTGAAAAATAATTGTTGTGCAACTACTTTTAAAAAATAAAACAAAATTGTGTTACCTAACTCAACCCAATGTATCTTTGTATTCCTGAGAGTCTTTCTATATATCAACCCAAGTGGAGTACTTTTAATTCTTCTTGATAAAATTATAATATTACAAAGAATTATTTTAATCACAAAGAATTAAAGAGATAACATTACAAAATAAAAATATTTAATTAAAATAAAATAAATAAATTTTTCTTGTAAAAAACTTGGCACTGCTTTTTTAAGGTTTAGAACTTTTGCACAAGACTTTCGTATGGCAACGTAGTGTAACGAAACATGGGTCAACGCACAAGAAACGTATCGGTTACGGCGTTAAGCGTCGTCTACAATGACAGCAGGAGTATGCAGTAAGACGTAAGCAGTAACCTATTCTATTGACCAATCACAGTCAATTATTCTTGAATTGTAAAAATTCCATTAGTCAAAAACTTACTGCTTACGTCTTACTGTATACTCCTGCTGCCATTGTAGATGACGCTTTATACGTCAATACGTTTCTTAATACGTCTAATACATACGTCTTCTTCCATCATCGATCATCATCTCTGTGAGACGTCGAGATGGCTAGCCTCAATTTTCTCGTCTCTCATCTTCCAACAAAAGCGAAACCCGCGGAAGTCAAGTACTTCGCGGCGCGGTTATCGAATATCCCTTATTATCCGCGCATATGCGTGAAATCAAAGCAAACGTTATCGCTACGACCCCGACAAGTAACGAGAGTCAGAAAGAAAGGAGAGACAAAGAGAGAGAGAGAGAGTCTCTCACGCGGCCAGCGTACGCAACGATCGGTGATAGCGTAGCCGTCGTCTACGGCCGACCAATCGGTCGTACTATCGCCCCCCACTGGAACCAACTCCGCCTACGAAAGTCCACTCCCATACTCTCCCATCCATAGCCGCTACCAGCCACGGACGAACGCCACGCCGCGGAGTACGCGACGGGGACCGACGAGTCCGCGGCGCGAGCAGGCGAGCAGCGCGCAGCGTACCCAACGAGCCCCCAGCAAAATCAATAGACCAATGGCTACTGGAACGCGTGCGTAATTACCGCTCGTGACAGACATTGCCTCCCTCGCCGCTGCCGGTCCTCGACGTCCACGTGGTGGGGAAAGGTCGCGCACCCTCTCCTCTTCTTCTATCTTACCCCCTGCCCCCTGCCCCGGCCGGCATCGCTTTACCGACCATGCAACGACCGGCACGGCAAGGCTTTGAGCGCGGATACGTGCGAGCAGCAATTTAGCCGAATCATTCCTGTCGCATGATTTATCACCGTCAGGCGTGCGACGGTGATAATGGTAGGCCTCGTGATAGTGCTCATGACGGTAGTGGCACCCACACGGCGATACTTTATAACCGGCGCGTGCGCGGCGTGGCCGCGGGGCGACCCGAATAAGTGGCGGTGTAAAAGTGCCCGCGATATATCTTCTATAGGCTCGATGCGTGAGTGCGACTTCGCGGTGTTCTCCGTCGGAGGTAATCGCGAATAATCTTATTTTTTTTACATGCCCTCTACGAAAGGCTCGATGCGTCTCGCGTCGATATGCATACGTGCGCTACTTTCATTGGTGACTGAGTTTTTATACATCCAGTGGTCGATAATGCAAAGTTTTCTATCATCCCCTTCGAATCTCTTTTATATATCTCACGCGAATTTTTTCACAGACGGTCTAGACAATATTCTTGTGAAAATTACTGTAAGATGTATTGAATGCTAGAATGCTAAAATAAACAAGAAATAAAAACTTTTACAGGTGTAAATAAGTCTGTTCATCCCTTATTATGAATTCTGTTTTTCGACAACGTGCCTGTGATATAATACTTAGATACATCTTGCATCAACCTTAACGTTAATAAACGAAAATAAAAGCTAAAGATATACTGGCAATTAAAAGGGATGATAATGATATTGTTCCTTATTTTACTTTTTTTAGAAGAAATCTGTTTATTTTATAAGATTTTATAAGAAGATATCTGTGTTCTCTTTCTTTTTTATAATGAAATATGAAATTCTGGCGACACATTAATTTTTCCATTTCAGTCAGCGAATTTGTTTTTCCTTCATTTCGCCCAAGTCTGAAAACAACAAAAATTAATACATTGATGCAATAATTAATAGCTGTTTTCACCACATGCCTATGACTCGTTATTTTTTCGCACGACACACGACCGCGCGTGTTCACGTTGCACGAATGATAATAACAGTCACGAATGTTTTGCGACTTTTGCAACAATGTGGCGCATATGCTGCGTTAATTCGCGGTGAGTAATCGCGCGGCTTGTAAATTGTCGGGGACACACGCGGACTTCGATGATTTTATACTTTTCCTTCTTTTGTTCTTTGTATTCAAACGTAACGATTAAACGATTCCGCAAAAATTCCTAATAACGTAATGCAAAAATAGGAGCATGAAATTGCTAGTCGTTGCGATCCGAATTAACGGCGTGAATCTTTCGTTCGGCTTACCGGCGGAAAACACCATCGTCTCTTGTTCAGATAACTTGATTATTCCTAATCCAACAGTTGGTGAAATAAAAATCTATTTATTCAGCTGCCTAGACGCCCTAGACTGCCCTAGACATCAATTAATTTTATTAATCAGTCAATAATTGTTATTAGTAGATTCATGCACGCCTCGCGAGAGTATCGAACAACCGTCTGATGTCTGAGTTGTAATGAATGTAATAATACTTGTTCCCGAAAAGCAAATATTTGACAGTATTCATCTAGACATATTGTTCTAATCGACTTAGGGCCGGTTGTTCCAACCTGTTGGTATTAAACTACCTAGTTAAATTATATATATGTCTTTGTTTATCCATTACATTAGACAAAGATAGACATATGATTTAACTATTAGTTAGCTGACCAACAAGTTGGAACAACCGGCCCTTAAACGAATTAAGAACCTACCAAATATAGCTGTTGCTAGAAAAGCAATCTATATTAACTCGCACTTGCAGAATGAACTATTTCAATACGGTAATATAATTGCCGCAATTAATCGGCAAGTAGCGTGATATTACTTACATCAGTTGCAGAACTTAATTCTCTTTAAACTCAATACGATATATCCTCAAAAGTAAACTGTCCCGACAGATCTAAAATCTGTTCGATTAATCGAAACGTGCGACGTCAAATAAAGAATGAAAAACACTCGGAAAAACATATACGGACACGTTTGCATAACGCGCGGTTACAGTCTCGTGTAGGTAATAACCGCCTAAATCTTTTAACAAACTTCTTGCGCATTTTATTTATTAGAATTAAGTAATAAGCGGGCGACATCAAGGAAGACACGAGTTGCATGGAAACGTCTCGTTATGCTATATCAGAAACTATTATTAAATATATTGCTATATTTAGAGAGCAATGGGTGTATGAAATGGTCTCGCTGTTCCAAATTACTATTATCAACATCTGTGTCTCTACCAATCAACGATTATCTGCACTAACCGTCATGAGTGGCATTATAGTAACACAACTATCTTTGGCATAGTTGTACTTGTATAGATGTACTCGAATGTACTTTAAGCAGCTATAGCGTATGAATTATAGGTATATAACTTTGCAATTATTCATACGCGTCTCTTTTGAAATCGATCGGTACGCCCGAGTAATTTTTCTTAAAGAATTGATGTATCAATACGTATATGCCAGCAATATGCAAATAAGTGACAATTATGAGATCGTACGTTTCATGTACAGGGTGTCTCATAGCTCGCGATCGTAATTTTAATGACATATTCCTGTACAAAAAAATAAGACAAAAATGTTGAGATTATAATATAATACTTTTCAAGTGGGAAACATTTACAGTAGAGATATTACAGTCTCGACTTTTCGCCTTAGGATTTTTTAATTATTTTTTTGCTCAGAAATATATCATTATTAAATTACAGTCGTGAGACATCCTGTATATCTCTTTATCTCGATTAAACGGGTAGAAGTTACAGAATAATTTAATGTATAAAGACAATTATCAAATAAAGAGCACAATTTCGCGCACGCGCGCAAATATGTACATGAACACATTTGTATTTAAATTTTTATCTAATACAGCTAGTATCTCCTACACTACGTAATATAGAGTATCTTAATTGCGAAGTATTTGGTGGGATCTTAGGTTCGATTTCGAGGTTTATCCTGTATTTTTTCGAATTCACAATTTGCTGCAACAAACGCAATGTACCATTTCCAGATATATTATAGTTGTCAGAACGCAACATATACTGTCTGTATAAAACTATACGTATATAGTTCTATACATATAGACATGTATAATATACACGTATATAAATGATACGAGAACTATTCCAAAATTAACCTCAGTTTCGCTGGTAAAAAATTTAAAAATAAGAGAAGAAAATTGTATTACATATACAAAATTTATATAACTGCGCTGGTAAGAAATTTAAAAATAAGAGAAGAAAATTGTATTACATACAAAATTTATATAACTGCGCATTACTTTTTCACATATATAGTCACACATATATATCCAGCCAGTTGTTGACTCCACGAGCTCCTCATTGGTTTCGAAGTACTGGATAGCCAGCCAGACCTTCATCTTGCTCAAGAGATGGTAATCGCTTAGCGCCAAGTCCGGGATGTAAAGGGGTGGTTGAAAATCTCCTAGTCGAATTGCTCGAACAAAACTTTTGTGCGAGCCGCAGTGTGGAACCGCGCTTTGTCGTTCAGGAAAACGACGCCCTTGGTGAGCATTCTGCGTTTTTTGCTTTGGATTTTGATCTGGCTGGCTACTCATCAGCGTTTCGAGACCGACGAGGAGCTCGTGGATGGAGACAACAACTGGATTCTTGATGGCATCGCCGCGCCGTTCTTTGACGAGAGATTGCAAAAGCTAGTGCTACAATATACGACAAATATAAGTGTCTGAACTTGGGTAGATGACTATGTGGAAAAGTAATACAGTTATGTATGTAATAAAATTCTCTCTTCTATTTTTTTAATTTTTTTATCAGTTAATCGAAGATTGATTTTGGAATAACCCTTAGGGCCAGAGCACAAAGATTGTCGAAACTGTTACGACAATCCTTGTATACGTAAGATTGTCGAAACTGTTACGACAATCCTTGTATACGTAAGGCCCTTATACATTGCACTTGTCGCAGTAAATTGTGAACTTGAAAACCTTGCTTTTCAGAAAGAGAATCTAAATGCGGGATGAATTTTGGGATCGATTCCAGGACCCCATCAAATACGAATCGACCGCTTTCACGCGGAGCAACTCACCACATATATCGTTTACAATTAATAGCCGTAAGAGTATGCAGTAAGACATAAGCAGTAACGCTATTGATCAACCACAGTCGATTTTATTCTTGAATTGTAAAAATCCCATTAGTCAATAGCTTAATACTTCTTACGTCTTACTGCATACTCTTGCGGCTATTGTAGACGAGCCATAAGTGTCTTTGATACTATAAATATTTTGTAATTTATTTTTCAATATACGTTGAGACTTATGGTTTCATCGATCCTAGTAATTTACATTTGGATATGATAGAGATAGATGATAAATGATTTTAAACTAAGTTTTAAAAGAGAGAGTTCATGGCAATATCACATTCTTTAGTCAATTTCAAATAAATAAAACAAAATAAACATTATAATTAAATTTTAATTTAAAGATTATATACAATTATATAAAAATAAATGACACTCTGAAAATAAAAATGGCACGTTTAAAGTTAGTTTATGTTTTCTACTATAAGAAAATTGTCTTCAAAAGTTACAAAACAATAATACTAAAGCAACAATAGTAATTTATCCTCAAGTCACAATTAAAACAACGTATAAAGCGATTTCTGCCCGCACAAATTTGCCGTTTTTTAATAAAGAAGATTTGCTCCGAGTATAAATACGTTCAACCACATTGGTTGTTGCAGCCGACGATTTGCGAAATCATACTCTATTAGAAATATCCGGCGATTTATAATCTCGAGGGCAATTTAAATAGACTCTCCTCGTAAAACTTCTCTATATATTGCGCACAGACGATTATTTCGTACCCTAGTCTTATCAGGTTAAATCAGATCGTACCAATCGGTTATCCCCGATGGGTACCTTCCAACATTGACGTCCGATGCTGATGAAATTGCATAGGGCAGTCTTGATAACAATCGACGACAAGGATCGCAACCGTATCATACCGGTTACAGAGAAGAGTGGAAGGCCGCTCTTTGAAAGCGTGGGTGACGTGGTAGCGGGCGCACCAGATCGGTGGGCGGCTACCAGATCGCCCAATTGGTCGATCGACTCGGTAATGGTCGGTGGGCGTTGGGTAAGCTCAGATGCGCGGCGAGCAATGCGCACTTGGCTGGATTTACCGGCTCTCTTACTCTCTCTTTCTCTCTCTCTCTCTCTCTTTCTCTCTTTCTCTCTCTTTCTTACTATGCATCCCCACGATGTTCGTTCCCCACCTGGTCTGTATATCGCATCGACTAGGTCTCGATATGAGAGATCCCCGTGCCCCGCGTCCGGCGTCTTTCACCTCGCGTCCACCCTTTACAATCAGACCTGATGGTGTAATCAGCAGCTTCTGCGTCTTCAACCGCGGCTACTTTCCCCCGTACTCACCTTCCTCATTCGCACCGCTACCACTACCGGCACGGCGCGGGCGCCTTAAATCTTGATCTCTTCTTCTCGAACGGGTAGAAGCAGAAGAGTCTTTTGCGGGAAGAGTATAAGGTGGGGGTAAGGCTAGTCTGGGCGCGCTTCGAGCGGAGCGCGCGGCGGTAGGCAATCTGCTCGAATACGGCGGAGAGCGAGCAGGTTGCCCCGCGTAACGCACTCGCGTCTGGTCGTCCACAGATAGTGCGAGAAAAGGGTGGCTCGCTGAAAAGAGCACCACGCTGTCAAACAGAGAAATGAAGACGTGTCGCATACCTTATAGAAGCCGATAACAGGATCCTTCTAAAAGAGACGAATCGAAAAATCGCGGCATACGAGTCTTTCCGTTCCTGACGCTGAAGCACAAGGGAGATAACTTCGGCGATTTGATCGCGTGACAAGAGAAGCGGTGCATCGTGAGGAACAGTAGAACTGTTGAAGGGACAAAAACGAAGAGAGAAATAAGATAATAATCGTTTTCGTGCGATCTTGGAAGTAGTTCATCTCCCTTTTACGCTCCCTTTGGTATCAAGGTATCAAGTGTGCGGCGAAAAGACCGAATCTGGTGATCTGTGTCGAAGGAAAAAAGATTCCGGTGGTGAACGGAGAACGGGGTACGAGGAGGAAATCGGCCGCGCGTATATGGAACATGGAACGAGGCAAGTCACGTCACGTTAAATCTTGATCTCACCTCGGCGAGTCCTGGGTCTCGGCGGGAGGGGGGAAAACTTAAGCGCGCTTCGAAACCGCGAGCGGAAGGCAATCCGCTCGAATCCGGCGGAGCGCGAGCAAGTTACCCCGGTGCCGTGGTAGTCCTCGTTGACTGTCATTGGAGAAGAGAGCCCTCGTAGGCGGAAGAAACGAGAGGGCGATCGACACGCGAGAAAGAGTACGGAGAGGGAAGAGGGCCAGGTGAAGGAGAAGAAAGAGGTGGAGGAGGAGAAGGAGGAGGAGGAAGAGGAAGAGAAGGAGGAGAACGTGGTCACGAGCTTCATCGAAGGAGCGCCTGCGCTCCAACACTCCGCACCTTCGGCTCCTCGGCTTCGACTAGACCTCAAGTGTCGCGACGATGTAAAAGCTCGCGTCGCGATGCGTCGTGACCGTCATCGCGCGATCGTACGAGAAGTCATTCCGCTCCGCTAATTGGCTTCGTAGCGATTCGTTTGTCAGTCCACGTCACGTGGCAAGTCCGCGAAAACGTGTTTGTGCTGTCGGATGACAGTGGCTGACAGTATGCTTCAGTGGTATACGCGCGTGACAGTTTGGTGGACAGTTCAATGAGGACGAGTTGAAGTTTTTTCGAAGACAAATGGGAACTGCAGATACTCGGCGAGTAAAGCGGGAATGCTTTGAATTTGTACCGGACTGTGTCGACGTGTACGTAGATAAGGATACAACGACGGGAGAAGAATTATTCGAGTTTGACGATGGCGAAATCGGCCAGCAACTCTATTAGTAATTTCTACGGTGTATCGTTTACGGATAGCTCGAAAAATGTTCGTTCAACGACATTGCTCAACGCATAGGAGAATATTATTAGGCGCTATACTCCCCGAACGAGAGTATTGCCAAATGATACGTTAACCCGGAGACACCTGTCAGTATTCTGAGAATCGCGATTGGCGCGAAAGAAAAATTTCGTTGAATGCGAAACGGTAGCAATTCGAAGATAGACGTAGTGCACCCGCAGCAGTGGAGGAAGAGCAGGAGAGGGAGGAGCCGTTGCTGAGCGTGGAGGGGGCGGAGGTGAGATCGTCTGGTGATGATGATCGGTGGCGGCGTCGCGACCCCTCCTGGTACTGCCAAGTCGGCGGCTGCGATCGACAGCGAAATGGTACAGGTCGACGGCATTGGCAGTGGTAGTGTCAGTGGCAGTGCTAGTGGTAGTGGTAGCCCTGCGACGGGCGCGACCACCACGCGCCTCACGAACAATAACAGCAGCGGTAACAATAACAATAACAACAACAACAATAACGGGGAGATTAGCAACAACAATGACGGACACGGAGTCGCGAATTGCACCGGCACGACTGCTTCAAGCGCGAGCGACAAGTTCTGTTGTCAGGACGAGGACGTTCCCGCCAGCACCGGTGTCGCCCGACCTTGGGAACCACCGTCGCCGACCTTCTCCCAGACGAGATCGCACCTGCTGCAAGTACATCCGCCACACCACCACCAACAGCATCCGGCGGCACATCATCACCAGCAGTTAAATGTACCGGCTTCTCTGATCGATGGTGAGTAGGGATGCATTTGCAAATTTGAAGTCGAATCGGCGGATCTGATCATTTTCGTTCCATTCAACTATTTCTTAGTTCTCGCGCCTTTTTCTTTCGTCGAGTTCTTCTCGCCGAGCTCTCGATTGATTAATCTAGCAGTTATTAAATCATCGTTTGGAACAAGCACAGGCTAATATGCAAATATTATTATAATCGTAGTATAATAATCGTAAAGATATATAAACGAAATCCCCGAGTGTACCATAAACTTATTAATAATTGCTTCATGCTGAACGTTCGGTATAAATCATGATAAGACACATATTTTTATTGAATTACGCAATTTTTTAAGCATTTAAATCTGTTAAATATCTGTTATGCGTTATAACAAGTTTTAATACTTGCTAAAAGCAAAAAGCAGGTGCTTCTGCTAGTAATATTTTTCTCGATATTGATCATTGTATACTATTTTCCGGTCTTTTTTGGATATCTAAGATAAAGCGGACATATGTATGTGTAAGCAATGCCATGGAAATTAATTTATTTTGTTGTGCCACCATGATAAATCAATAATTACGGAATATGTCACACGCCATTGTTTACAATCGTGTTTCATGTGCTTTATTACAGCAAAATTGCACAGTACGGTGTCATTGAAATGTAAAACCGTTGTTTAATGAAGAGACATTTGAATACACTTTTTGGGACTATCGAAGAGACAATAATAATCAATGAAATGAAATAACAATTAAGTTATGCAATAAACGTAAAATACGTAAGGAGTAAAAAACGCGGAAATTCTATAATTTTTCTGATAATAATACCTAATATAAATTTTCTTGAATCATGCATGGATTTTGTCAAGCTTCCTTGATATACAATAACATTATATCGGTTTTTTATATAAATTTTGACCATTTCGATAAACGTTATAAAAAATTAAACGAACAAAATGAACTTCTCATTAATTGTATTTTGTTTAATGTAATATATGTATACGTTATTAATTATATTATTATATGATATTTTTATACATATATATTTGTATCATTATGATGTCGTATAATTAAAAAACATATAATTTATTTCATTATATTATGTTCTCAAACATAGAAAGTTAAACATATGACGATAGTCGATATGTATGACGACAAATGAGTATATCGATTATATCTGTCTTGATGAGAGATAACCAAGTAACTCTAATTGAATTATGAATCGCTTCACGATCTTTCGCCGCGCGAACCTTTCGATGCAGGATGGTAAAAGCAATTAACATTGGACACCTGTACAGCCAAACACCTGTACAGGGCTCGTCTCGTAACATTAATGAAAGCATTTCACGCCGTTAAAAACACGAAAAAAATCTCAGAAATATGTATTACGAAATCTTGTCCCCAATTTCGGAATAAATTATTCACTTACGGATAATTATTTACGGAATAAAAAGTTGGAATTAATGTTCAACTTGGTCGTGAAAATTGTAGTGGAAGAGTAAGTCGGAAACAGTATATGCATATATGAAATTTTTATTTCAAAGATTCGGAATTATTACAATGTTAATCGTTATAGGTATATCATAAAATGTATGTCAAATAAATCAGTTTGGTTCCAAATATCTACCTTATCAGGTCAATATATCTTATATCACTTTTACCGTATGAATATGATCGAGAAATAGACTTCTTCTTCAAAATACTCCAAAAAGTGCGAACACATTCAGTTACCGATTTTTACAGCTTATTATTAACGATCATCGTCGCCTCTTTTTAGCCTCTAATTAACTGGTCAAAAAACAGAATCGCGATTGTATAACTGATATGTGTAACAGACTCAGCAACCCGACCTATGTTGTTTCGTATACGAATGTAATGTGGCGACGAATTCCGTGTTCGTTCTCCGCGACACGTGAATGTTTGATACGGGATGAAATGCTCTCGGGCTACTTACTTCGAGCTGTTCGAGCAGCCCAGCCGCGAAACTGTTGATAAGAGAATAAAAGAGAGCGTGCGATTGGAAGTAGCGGATATAGGTATGCGCCTACGACGACACGTTCAAACTATCGCGCGTTCGCGGATCTGTCCGCGGTTTGCACTTGCCAGACGAAGCACGGGGGTTACCAAGTACCGCACTCGTTCGGAACCGGTTTCAATGCGTTGGCAGCGCAGACTACCTCTCTTCGGATCGGCGGACGTATTACTCTCGTTTAACGCTCAATACCCGTCCATCCCGCGGGTACTCCGATTCTCTCGCGTTCGCGTTCGCAGAGCACTTCGTTCCAGAACCGCGAGATTTTATGACCACACCCAGACCGTTTCGAAGCAGATACTGTGTAGGCAATGGACGTCTTCATCTCCGCGAGCGAGCGAAAAGAAAGAGAGGAAGACACGCAAGAAAAGGACAAGAGGAAATGTGTTTCAAGTGCCCTGGTAGCATATCATAGCATTTGGCATTTCATGCGATAGTTCATATAAAAGATATATATTAATTATAGTCATATCTAATGATTACATTAAAAGTGTAACATTCTTTCCTGACAATGTAGCATTCATCATCAATATCCTTTCACGAAGTCTTATTACGTATTAAGTATGTACGATTTGTTTAAATGTCGGATTATATTTAAATTAATTCCCTTAAATTGCGATCTAATGATAATGTTCGCAAATTAAAAGCTGCAAACAAATCCGACAGTTTGACGTGGCAGACAAAGCGTAGCTCTTTGCTTGGTTCACGATGCGAAAGGCACTAGTCCAGTTTAAAACCCGATACGAGTTCACCTCGTTGTTTCCGATGCTGTGCACGATACTTGGCGGCGCGGCGCAAGATACCGCGGGATTTTACGACCCGGAGTGTTTTGAAACGAATATACACCTCGCGGTTAATAGCTGTCTTCGCGCAGCACTTTGTTACAGTTTTGACGACCAATCGTCGAAAGTGTCCGCGAAGATATATGCATTAATTACGCGTAGAATATACTACCTGCTAACTGCCAGGTTATAATTTGGCTAAGAAATGCGATCTTTTTTCGCAGTATCCACCTTCGACGCCAAACTTTATGTTCATCGATGCTTCTAAGTTTCTAATATCACTTAATATAAAAGGCAAATATAGATCAATGATGCATGATGGCGTGAATAAAGTTTATGAGCAATTAGGCGTTATTATACGGTATAACGATAATGCAGTACTACTTGGAGATTTTATGATTACGTCCTAGAATATATTTGCGATAAGTGCCAAGAAATATGGATATCTTCATCTGCAAATGAGTTTCTTCTCAATTCCCTCCTGGATACTATATATCGTCACGGATTCCACTAATTATCGAGTTATTACGTAAAATGTTTGCCTGTAGCTATGTACATCAATTATCAGTTACCTACATGTACGATTTGCTCTTAATACGATCTCTGTAGAAATTATAGCTTGACAATACAAGTAAGATTACTTTTTTGTGAGACACTGCCCTCGAGTATAAACACAGCTATGCAGTTGTTTAATATTTTAACTTATCTCGCACGTAAAAAAAATTCATAAATAAATATTTCAAGCCCACATTCTATCTGCAAGATTTTATTCCATACTTAATTAAAATCATCATATTTAGAAGTAATTAAGTCTCTCTTAAAGACGGTCCACATATATAAATATAGTTTAAAGTTATGCCATTATTGCCATTGTATCATCTCATACTCTATATTCGATTCATTTTCTTTCCATGCACTATACACACACACGCACATATACATATGAACTTCACATCTGCATTCGTTTCTTAACATTCTTTTTGAATGATTTAAGTGTGTTCTGTAGCGTTTTATCTTTATGCGTATACATATCGCAAACAAACGATCTGCGTTTAAGAATTAACTTGGTTCGCGCATCGTCAGCAGACACTTGTAAAACCGCGACGCCGGTTTTACTTGAAACCATCTGCGGGCTCGGTCCAGATAAAACCACTCATCGGGAGCGCGAAGCAAACGATCTCACAAGTCACCGAGTCCGCAGAAAGAGAATCAGCCTTCCACTTTTTCTGTCTATTATGTATCTATTACCGCGACGTGTCAAGCGATCGGTCTTTACCGGCGGCGATTTCGAACGTGTCGGATGAATATACCGCGAGGCCTTATGCCAGAACTCGTTCAGAACCGGTTTCCGCCTGGTGTCGATGCAACGACGATGGGACGCATTTCTTTCTGTGCATCGGCTACTTTCGTTTTCACGACACCTCCGATCGCTTTGACACGA
This sequence comes from Temnothorax ravouxi, assembly GCA_030770255.1. Taxonomy (NCBI): domain Eukaryota; kingdom Metazoa; phylum Arthropoda; class Insecta; order Hymenoptera; family Formicidae; genus Temnothorax; species Temnothorax ravouxi. The sequence continues at coordinate 25,888 of JASTWP010002248.1, read as the reverse complement.
AACGAGCGCGGAATGCGCGCCCGATGTACCGTCCAGGCGGACGGAACAGGCGCGCGCGGAGACTCGCGGGATTCGCATAAGTTTTATTCGACGTTTCGAGCGACCATCGCGAACGGGATTCCTCGGAAAATAACTTCGGTAGTACTTTAGTTTGGCAGTATATTCTCCGAGAATTTTGCGAGTGTAATTGAGAACAGGATTTTTTTCTTAATTAAATAATCATGATTTGTACGCGATTTACGCGACTTCTGATCATTGATGTACAGCCTTAAAACCATCAGATGTTATAACTTTATTTCTCTGGCCATTTTATATAATCTTTTTTTTTGTGAAAATGTAACGATAATATTTTTAAAATAATAAGAAGCCAAAAAGACTAAAAAAATACCAAGAGTGAAGAACACGTAAAATGTTATAACGCTTATCGATGTAAAGTACAGTTACAAAACAAATTACAACTAAAATTATTACAAACATACAATAACGTTACGATAAATATGTAAAAAAAAAATATTGCGTCAACTTTCCTCCTCCAGTTTACAGTTAACTGGTTAAATTCTGATTAACTGTATATCTGATGAGAAGCCATTAGTAATTAGCTACATTGACGTCATAAATTGTGCAAAAGCGGCCGTTCGATTACGCGGGTAACAAATTGCGAATGATCTGCATGAGATGCATTTACCGAGCTGTTTGGCAGCCCACTTGGCTCATAAAGGACTAATTAATTAAACGTTCTCACTATGTAAACGAACTGCTGCCGTATTCACGCTGAGTTCACTCGTTGAAACCAATTAAAACAACGTGATAACAAATGAACACGACGGACCTGTTTTCTGCCAACACTCGCGGGATTTAATTTCGCCCGACGGTCTATTCCCGCGACGATCGCCAGGCTCTTTACATAAGATTGACTGGATAAAAAGCAATTGCGACCGTCGTTCGCAAAATGACAGGTACTACGCGTTCTTAATATTGCTATATATCGTTCGATCGTAAATTGGCATCTGCGCGATTCGCGCTAAATGTTGTTCGGATTAGTAGACAGCGCGATTACTACGAGGAAGCTGAACCTATAATAAGCACATCGTAATTTTGATCGCGCTGCCGACATAGTAATTAACATTTATCTCTCATTTAATTCATATTATCTTTAAGCTCGCGTCGCGATTTACGCTTGAACCTTCGTTTCGCCCCGTCGCAATTTTATTGGATATGTCGTGTAATTACATTTTCTCTCCTTTAAGATTATTTTCTACGAGTCAATTTTCTACTTAGCATAATAATTATAGTACGTTCGAGGTATCCGTTGCATCAAATGCCCGATTGCTCTAAATTAAGTGAACGATTGTCTCCGGATTATTGTGATTAGTTAGATTGTGAAGTCAACGAGCGATTCTTAATAGCTTCATGTGTCCAATTGTAAATTGTTACTTTCTTCCGAAATGTCATAAATATATTATTTAGCTGTAAATCCATGAAAAGGACTTTAATCCGCGCACATTCTTTTAAAAAAAATTCTTTGCACTTGGTTAACAATTTATTATTTGCATCCATACAACAGACTACATCCATATAATAAACCAAATTCTACAATCTCTACATCTTTCTTTAATGTATCGAAATATAGTAGAACCGGCAATCACATACATATATATATTGACTAATTATCATATTATAGCAAATTTATTAAATAAACGATCAAGGATAATTTCCTATTAAATCTGAATTTACTTAGAAACCGATTAACTTATACTAAATTCCACAATATTGATTAATAGATATGTTAATAATTAATAACTATCTAAGGAGCGAACAATAATCACAAAAATTATAGATAAAATTATTGATAAAATCACTTAAGATCAAAGTTCTTGAAATATGATACAATGCACTGCTATAAAAAAAATGTAAATGAGTATGAATATAAATTAATTATTAACCATAATTTTAATGACCAGGTATCTCTGAGCTTTCAATATTCTGTAAAACCGTATCAATAACGGGATCGCGAGATCACGTTCAGCAATTTAAATTAATGCGCCTGAACGTGAAGTTATTTGACCGTGACCATTTTTGTCACAGCGATTACGCAGGCGATTGTTAATTTAACGAAGCATTCAATTGACTTCGAGAATTCTAAACGAGATCTTCGTGAGAAAAATAAATTTCCGATTATCTCAAACCAGATAAAATCACTGGAATCTAGTTAACCAGTTCACAGAAAATAATCTAGAACCATTCAAGAATGTGAAAATGTGATAAAATTAACAGTCAAAGATATCCTGAGATTTCGTCCTAGCAGTTATTATTATTAGTTGTTTGGTATGATAATTTTATTATTATACATATTACAACGAAATGTTCCTCTGATTGCAGGTGTGAATTTACAAAATTGCACGGCCGGTCCGTTTGCCAGCGGCAATAACGGCAACACATCGCGACAACGTCTAATCGAATTGTCACATGGATTAGGAGCGCTCAGGCATTACAACGATCTCGCCAACCACGTGTTGTCATTAAACCAACAGGGCGCAGTCGTTACAAAACTTTTAGGTTCGTAAAGTGTATTTTTACGATTTACCACGAAGCTGCCTTCATGCGAGGAGGAGAATCGCATATTCACGATATTTCTATACGCTCGATATTATACTCCATGTTGTTTCTTATCGTTGACGATAAGAATATGCAAATTATTGGGTGACATTCCGAACACGAGAACCTACGTAGGGAAACTATACTCCGTTGACATATCGCTATTATGTTCGTCAACCACTATATGCCTATCGCGAGTATCGAGCGCCATGCACGCATTACGTACGTACGTAATTTCGATACGAAGTCAAGGGAGAGAAATCATCCATTTATATTCTACGTTCCGAGAATACCATTGATCCTCCGGAAATGAGAGAAAAAATAGATATTGGAGATGCAGAAGGGAGGATTTTCCATATATTAAATATAGATTGATATAAAAGGTTTCCATCGTATTTGTCAAATAAAGTTTGAAGGTAATTCTTACTTATGAGAAAAAATAATACTGACATAATGTTTTTTTTCGAACTAAACGCTTTCTTTTCGATCTATTTTTTTTAAATAGGAATGAATTAATAATTCTACTTAAATTTTTTTATATTTTTCTCTCTTTTTCCACCTCTCTTTCGAAATTTACATAATTCTCGATTGTACATACTTTTTCGCTGCGATTCGCGCGGCAATTACCAGCGGCCTCAAATGATGCCGCGTTAATATCTTGAGCTATTTCAAGCAAAGCAAAGAACAGGGAATAACGCCAAACTCGCGCGGCATGGTCAGACATAACGAGCGCATCCGCCACTCGAAGCTCGTTAGCTCGCGAAAATTAATACGTAATAACCACTTCTTTTTCGCGCGTTAAATTTTAGCACCTCGGCAACAAACTTGAATAATTCGTCAATGATTGCGCCAATCATTAGCCTCTCTGCAGCCTTTCAGCCATAATGCAAAGCTTCGACTCTCTCGCTCCTCTTTAAGTTCGTAAATGTTAAATTCGAAATTTTTTTTTTATATGAATTTGTCGTGGTGTATTACTGTATTATATACATTCTTTCTGATTATCAAATTACATTAGCTTTAATGAAAGTTACCCCATGCCCTTATTTACTTTATAATTCAACAGAGATTTATATCATTTGCAAAAATTTATCTCGAAAAGACTATAATCGCTCGAGGGAACCACACCCTGAGCTTTCTGGCATTTGCGCTCTTCGTGGCTATTCGTGCCGCTCTTCTTCTGCCTTGTATACCTTCGACCGCCATATTCCGCAAGTTAATGCAGATCGGGGCGCTTTTGCCGAGATGGGCACGCAAGTACGATCTTGCACGCGAGAACGCGGTGAAACTCGCGGAAATTTAGACCCCGAACGAGATCGGGAATCGTCGGGGTATATCCATACGAGTGAACGGAAGCTTGGATCCGTGTTCAAAGAAAGACCAGAAAGACGAGGAAGGCAAGAAGAAGAAGAAGTAAAGACGAGGAAGGAAGAAGAAGAAGGATCCGCGCGCCGAGAGAGGTAAACAATAAAAAATGGAGGCGAGCCACCGAGCATCGCCGTGGAACGCCGGAGTTTCTCTCTTTCTCGTAGACCTGGCCTGCCTACCTCGCGGTCCTCGTTAACTTTACGAGCCACTCGTAAAAATACCGTTCGTGGTCTGCTCTCTTGCCGGCGCGCCGGTAATGTCTTCATCTTGCTGGACGCGGAGTCCTTAGGCGTCTTGAGATGAATATAATGTACCGTAATCGGCCGACCAATTACTTAACGACAGCGAACAATTAATCCCCTCGGCGCGAGCGAGTTGGTCCGTGTCGCGAATCGAGAAGGGAGCAAGTGGCATTACGCGATATCTGGTCACTTCGTCGCCGAAAACAGATGTGAATTATATCATATCTCGGTATTTTATTTATTCATATTTCATCAAGTAAAAATACGATTTGATTATATCGATTTTCGTGTCTTCAGAGATTGATGCGGTTTTAACTCTTCGCTGCATATCGGTTCAAAAATGGATTGAGAGACTCCGGGAGATAAATGGCCGAAATTTCAAGCGTGCGCTGAATAAGCTTATAACATGTCACTGTTGTGGTCGTTAGGATAACTGGACGGCAATCGAGCGGACAATGCCGAAACTGCCGAAGGCGTTCCGGTTGTTTGCTTGCAGTTTCTATTGCGACGCTCTTCATATACAGTGCCCGCCATGTGTAATTTACGTTAATCTCTCATTATTAATTCATAAAAGAGATCACCTCGCCCGCGAACGCACGCATGCGACGAGCGTTGAATGCAACCTTCTCGCCCCGTATAACGATGCCCTGTAACCACGGGCGGCAGCCTGACATCCTCTACTGTGCTCGCGAGAGTAACCTAACCGGCTAACGAAAATTGGCTTCGTGCGGTTTCTTTTATTAAAAACGGCGCTCCGTTTAAAAATTTTATGTACGCACGCACGTACAAGCGCGTACACACGTGCATAGTAGCAAAATCGAGGAGGGAGCAAGCCGAACGAGCAACAATGAAAAACGGGGGTCCAGGATGGGAAGAGATCGACTGGTTGAGAGGCAAGGAAAGATAGATACAGAGACGGAAAGACAGAGAGAAGCTAAAAGGACGAAGAGAGGAAGGGACGGGGAGAAAGAGAGAAAGACCGGGATAGCAGGTCGAGACAAGGAATTTGCTCGCGGCATGGATACCTATTAGGTGGATACATCGTTTATATACCTGGCACGCACTTCATCCGTGGGAGCGCACGCGATACCCTCTGCCAGGTTTAGCCGTCATTATTGTTATTAATAATAGTACGTAACGACCGATAATTGCTTAAGTCTGCCTGCGCCTCTGGTTTCCATTACCTCACGGTTCCCCGGCATCGTCCACCGGATTGATGGATACCTCGCTCCGTCAACTCCGCTTCCGAAGACCCGATCCTCGGGAAGACCGCGACAGAACCGCGAATGACGGATGATGCATGCGCATATGAACGACATTCGCGTTCTTCCACGATGAATCCGCGCGTAATTGGGGTCGGAAGGCGAATCTCAATGGGAGCCTTTACGCTCGATGGTTGACGTTGATATTAGCACGCGAGCGTGACTTTCGTTTCTTCGCTTCTATTCGTGTCGCTCACAATTCACGAGAAACGGAGCAAAAACAGCGGATACACGTTGTATCTTAAGCGCAACGTGGCTTTCGATACATATCATTATAGTAACAGCGTAACATTGACAAAAAAGAAGAATTTTATAATATACGATGCATGCAGCATGACTCTGATTGCAATCTATCCGAATCGTGTATCACTTATCATATTGTATAGGGTTTAATAAAGTTACACACACGCACCAAATAATTACCGATATCATGTATCGATATGTATAATGACGATAATAAATTATTTTAGCTGTATATATATACCCGTGTAGAAATTTGTTAGGGATGGCCTTACATAACATAAGGCCCCTATCATTAGTTATTAGGGATGCCATAAAAAAGGTTTCCTTATTTTAACCTGATGAGGTCCCGATCATTATTTATTAGGGATTCCACAAGAAAGGTTTCCTTATTTTTATTTAATAAGGCCCTTGTAAGGATTTGATAAGGATGTTTTAACTTCATAAATACTTATTTATTAGGGCTAACTGAATAAGGTCCCGATCATTATTTATTAGGGAAGCCATAAAAAAGGTTTCCTTATTTTTGTCTAGTGAGGCCCTTGTAAGGATTTGATAAGGATGCTTTAACTTCATAAATACTTATTTATCAGAGCTAACCTGATGAGGTCCCGATCATTATTTATTAGGGATTCCATAAGAAAGGTTTCCTTATTTTTGTCTAGTGAGGCCCTTGTAAGGATTTGATAAGGATGCTTTAACTTCATAAATACTTATTTATCAGGGCTAACCCGATGAGGTCCCGATCATTATTTATTAGGGATTCCATAAGAAAGGTTTCCTTATTTTTGTCTAGTGAGGCCCTTGTAAGGATTTGATAAGGATGTTTTAAGCGCCGGTTGTAACATATGTAGATTATTATATAACTCTTACATCAAATTAAGAAGTGGTCTACCACGTAAGGCAGTTGGCTCACGGTCCCGAGGTCCCGAGTTCGATCCCACCAAGGTAAGTGTTTTTTTCAAATGCGAGAAAATATTTATAATCATAGACTACATCTTAATAAACAAATTTAGTTAAAAATATTAATAAAATTTCGAAATAAATAATTTATTTTTATGTCGAATAAATATCGGAAATAAGGGCTTGAAAAACTTGCCTTATAAGGGCCCGAAAAATTTTCCTTATAAGGGCCCGAAAAACTTTCCTTATAAGGACCTTGTAAACAATTTGTTACATGCCACATAAGGGCCTCATCATTTTGCCCTACAAGGCCCTCATTTATATTAAGGCCAACTAGTTGGGCCCTTATTAGAGCCTTATGAACATTTCTACACGGGTACTTAATTTAAAGTAATATATATACTTATATACTTATAATATATACTTAATTTAATTAAATATTATACTTAATTTAATTTAGCTGTATATACACTTAATTTAGTTCTAAAACTATCCATAGATTTTTTCGCATAAAATGTTTCATAATATTGTAACTCAATGCAGTAAAATTTGATTGGTTAGTATTTATATACTTTACTTATACGTCTTTACGATACCTATCAACAACATAAGATCGATGATATAGCATAGCCTTTTCGTACTTATAATATTATGCTTATGGAGTTGTGCGCGTCTTCGCATTCACTTGCAGATACTAATTAATTCATGACTATAATTGACTGCTGCATCTCTCATTGTCTTTATTCCCACGAGTAGTAAATTACAAGCTCAGTTTCTATCGAATATATGACAGCGAACGGTAGATTTAAAATACATGTATTCTTACTTATGACCGATATTTTCTTATTTAAAATAAATGTCCTCATACTTGTAAGCGAGAGGGAGGGAGAGAGGGAGGGAGAGAGAGAGAGAGAGAGAGAGAGAGAGAGAGAGAGAGAGAGAGAGAGAAAGAGAGAGATATTATCTGATATAAACTACGATAATTTTTATAAATAGCACTAAGCCTTATTGATCTTAAGCGTGCAATTTAATTCTTAAGCAGACATCTATACTGCGCGATAATGACACTAAAAATTATCACAAGCCAACGCACAGTGGTTACACGACTGCAGATAATTTTCTTGTATTACGATGTATATTACGCAAGCATCTTCACGCTGTCCTAATTGCTGCATCATGAATCCGCCCAGATACGAAGATAGGATTGATATCCGTTTGTCGGTAACACGCGATGTTAAGCGTCGCGTATTGTGATATTGCCGTGACTTTTGTAAAATAATTTGTCATTTGTATTTTCTCTCTTTTCCTACGTTCTCTTTTTTCTACACGTCACAATGTTTTCTATATCTATCTTAAAAATTGTGAAAATTCTAATGCATTTCACATTTAACAATATCCCAGATGAAATCAAATGTTTACGTGAATGAGACAAATTACATTTAATATGCCATTCAATTCTAATGTATAATATTACAATTATTGCTTTTTTCACATCAATCATGCCTTGTGAAAGATACATTCGGATTCCGAGGCGCGTGCATCGCGTGATTTTCGGGAATTACAGCGAGCTTTGCGAGTTTTGGCGTGACCGAGCTGCCGAATAGGGCGCAAAATATAAATGTGCCATGTCGCGGTGCCATTTACGAGCGATTTTATCGAGGGCCAGGAGTTTTGCCAATGCATCGCGTCCTTGAAGCCCGTTTTATCGTGTTTCAGGTACGTTGCGCCCGCCGGGCCTGATCGGTGGCAGTAAGCCGAAAGTAGCGACACCGGCTGTTGTCGCTAAGATCGAGCAATATAAAAGGGAGAACCCGACTATCTTCGCTTGGGAAATTCGGGAGAGGCTAATCTCCGAAGGTAAGATAATGCCGGATCGTCCCTTAACGGAAGACGTATCCAAACGCATATGCATTCAGATTAAATTGAAATAAATTTATGAGCGGTGCCGCACTTAAAATTATTTGCGAAAAGGAAGATAATGTCTTGCAAATTGATAATTATATTTTACGAAAAGAGCGAATACGATAGCGTAATAATTGCCCGAAACATAAGCGCTCGAAAGATTGATCAATTTGACTAACATTGACATTGATTAAGATTTTTCGCAATATATCTCTTAGAACGCGCTTAGTCATATAACGTTGAGTCTTCACCAGCACGGTGCATAAACTAGCGTGTTCCTTACTTAATTATGCTCGTCCTCTGTAAGCCATGCGAATGCAAACCACTCATGATTACAGACGTGTATGTATGAGTAACGTATAATTTAAACGAAAGAATTAAGAAACGCGTTTCTGCGACCTTACTTCTTGACACACATACCATTCTCGAAGTATTCGTGCTAACACGAATATCATAACAATCGTCAGTAAACTTCAATATGCCTTTTGCTGTAACGCAACGCTGTTACTAAAAAAACTCGACGTTATAGCATTAAAAGCGTATGCGTTCAGCGTTACGCTTATAGCATCAACAAAGTTGTTGAAAACTTTGGCCGTTTGTGACGAAGTTGTGTTCTTGTAAAGGCCGATTCTTACTAAGTATGGTATATGGTCAAGTCACGATCAGATCAAGTCGCGTCGCGGTCATGGATTTTTTAGTGCATTTCCACTATTCGGTCATATAACGATCTTCTATCGGTCAATTTTATAGTGCCATCCGCATCGTTATACTTTGTATAAAAATGTTCCCCACAAGTGTTCGCTTATTAAAATTATTAAAATTGCATTAATCTTTGATGACAATTAAAGAACACAGCGTGGAAATGTGACAAAAGAAAAGACATTATTAAAACATAAAAAAAAAGAGAAGAATTCTGGACATTATATCCAGAATTTTTTTATAGATGACAAATCAAAATTATACTTTATTAGTATTGATATATTCGATTAGTTTTTCGTCTATTTCAGACGAAAAAGAGGAGTTCACTTTCATGGTTGAGCATATCTGTTGACCGTCTAGATATCTTCCGAAGAATGATCGCGGTCAAGTGACCGTCGCTTTACCTGACCGTGATCGGCAAGGTGAATGCAAACACGAAAAAAGCGCTGAATTTAACGGCAACGATTTTTGATCGGATCGTGACCGGACCGTGTGACATGATAGATAAGTAGTGAGAATCGATCTTTAACATATACTTGACGGTATTTTCGCGACTTGCGTTGACCGCAACGTCGTTATTCGCCTGTTCCAGGTGTCTGCAGTAACGCGACCGCGCCGTCGGTTAGCAGCATCAATCGGATACTGCGGAACCGCGCGGCGGAACGCGCGGCCGCGGAATTTGCGCGGGCCGCCGGTTACGGGCTCTACGCGGCCGCCGGGCCGCATCCGTACTTCAATTCGCACCAGCACCCGACGACGAGTCATCATTTGCCGGCGGGCTGGCCGGCGCCGGGAGCAGCCGGACACCCGTGGATGCTAGCCGCCTCTTGCCACCGGTATATCCGGCGCCGCCGCGTCCGCTCTGCTTTTACCACCGTCCTTGAGCCCCGGTGCGGCCGCGGCGGCGGCCGCAGCCGCATCCGCGTCCGCCGCGGGTACTTCCGAGCACGCGCTTCACGCCGCCGACGCGATCGCACGTGGATATCTGCAAGGTGACGAAAGAGATCCGCATCGCTCTTTGATGTCGCGGCGCGAAATTTGTCCTACTTAAGAAAAAAGTATCCTATACACCTGGGATTCTACGAAAGTATATTCATGCATTTCCCTCCAACGTATTAAATTGATTTATTCAAATAAGTTAAGTTCTGAAATTTAAATTCCTAGATTTGCATGTAATCACTGAAGCGAAAACAAAGAATGAGAAACATGAGAGAGAGAGAGAGAAAGAGAAAGAGAAAGGTTTTTTATGATTTAATTTTTTATTAATGTTTAAGCGATTTAATATTTGTACAGTTTCTTGCTAAATATTTATGACTATTACAGCATTCATATATATACATCATTAAGCAAATAACGAGTCATCATTCTACAATTCAAAGTTTTCTATATGTTGACTTTTCAATATGTATTATTTCATATTTCTTGTAGAAAAATCAAAGTATTTTCATGTTAATCATATAGAATAGAAATATATTATAGATATCAATTTTATATTTACTTTAAAATTATAATGTAGAGTATATTATAAGTTTTGTTAACTCATCAATGTAAAAGGATGTTTTATTGGGTTGTTGTACTCAGAAACACAACTCATATAGAAAAGGTATTTCTATTAATGTACAGATGGCGACGGAGATGACGGAAGCTTAGACGGTTCGGAGCAGCCTAAGTTCCGGCGCAACCGTACGACTTTCAGCCCGGAACAGCTTGAGGAACTCGAGAAGGAATTCGAGAGATCGCATTATCCCTGTGTGTCCACGCGCGAACGTCTCGCCTCGAAAACGTCGCTTTCGGAAGCCCGCGTTCAGGTGAGAATCTAACCAATAGTTAAAGATAAAAGAGCCGACGCGCAACGACGCAGGGTCTAATTCGACATTTATGAATTGGAGAAGGCCCTGCGGCGGACAACGGCCGCGTCGTTTCCCGTTCCGATTTGATCACGAGCGTTCTAACGACCTAACTCGTGACTCTTAGGTTTGGTTTTCCAACAGACGGGCAAAGTGGCGTCGTCACCAGCGCATGAACCTCTTAAAGCGTTCGCCACCACCGCCTCCACCACCACCGCCGCAGCCGCAGCCGCCGCAGCAGCAACCGCACTCCGCTACGTCCGCTATGGAAATCGGCCAGCGTACATCCAGCTGCTCCATCGCCGGCATGGGCGGCGAAAGTAGCGCGTTTCGCGCGGTCGTCACCAATTCCGCGACTAGGGACGCCGCCGGCCTCGACAGACCCGAAAGGATCAACAGGCACGAGTCGGTGCCGAAGCAATCGGAAAGAAAACCTAGCGCTTTTCGGATGATCAGTCAGCTGGTGGGTGACGACTCTTCCGAACTCTCGAGACCGACCAGTCCCGCGTACGACCAGCGGCAGGGATCCGGTCTTGATCCGCGTCCGGGATCGGCGCACAGGATACGCTACGATCAGAACGAGGACGAAGATGAGGAAATTGACGTTCAAGATTCCGACCAGGATGTGCCGTCGTCGCCACCGGTCGCTTGGAGAGATCATTGGACTGACCAACAACCGCTGGAACTGACGAAGCACGATCGCTGAACGAGATATATCTCAGTTTGATTTTGAGCGATGCGGTCGTTGAATCCGGAGTGATGTTTTCGCAAAAAAAAATCGAGCGGCCGCGTTGCGGCTTATTTATTGAAAAATTAATAGCTAGACAAGTCGCATGGATCGGTAACCAGTGTTCGAAGTGCGTCGTCGCAGTTCTCTACCTTTTATCTATTGGTGATTGATAAGTGCAAAAATGATGAAAATGTTTTTTTTTGCTTTACGGTGCACGAAGCTACGAAAAATAGCGGATATTAGCTAACCGCAAAATGTCGAGCCGGAATCATTGACCTTGTTCAGTCAACGCGCGAGTGATCAAATGACGAATCGGTAACGTGCTGCATTAGCAACGAACTCGAATCGACGCTTAACGGCGTGTAGCATCAGATGCGACATCGTGGGTGTCGTATCCAATATTTTCTCTCTTCTCATTATTGTCGGGCTCGGCTCTTTTTTTATTAGTTGAAGTTTTTAATATCTATGGAACTGCTTATTATACGAATTAATATGAACGATTTCCTACAATCGCTGATGCGAATGAGTGTTACGAGCTATGTAATGTTAAAACGCAACGTCATCATGTCATTGTAATTATTATTGTTGATTAGCTAAGTGATCGATGCATATCGCGTGGCAAAAGCAAACGATGTTAGATCGCTCAAATCTATCTGGGGAGCCGCTCGTGCGAGTAGAAAATAAAAATATACGTCGTGAAGAAAGAATGAGATTCGTTCGAGCTCATTCGGAAACTAGTCCTAGCGAATCTTTATGAATTAGGGATATGCGTTAACTATATAGGTATTTGAAATAGAAATAAGCGAAAACACAGATAATCCTGTACGAACTGTGTTAAAATAATGTTTATTTAAATGAAACCGTTTGTAAATATCCACACACGGCGTCACAACTCATTTCCTCTTGCAAACTCTTCCAAATTTTCTTACCAACTATCCTCCGACAGACAAAACAGTTTTCGGCGAGCCATCAAATATCCGTACAATAAAATATGTTATATTGAAATAAATTTACATAAATATCCTACGCTATCGTTTATCGAATTAATCTCCTTCTCCAATCCTAAGTTAAATAATGATACGAACAAAAAGAACGACAGAATAAAGTATAATTTCTTAACTGTTTACTTTATTCGGTTTTCAAAATTATTTTAATAATGCAAAACTTATAAACATTTGAATTGTTTGTCCTACTATACATATCTTTACTGATTTACGTTAAAATTACTATAGACTTCAATATGTAAAGTAATCGATATCACAAATTGCCCTAGGTACCCCCTGATTTACGCTCTACGGCAATTATCCTTAGTGAAATAGGTGGAATATATTTCCGCATATTTCCTATAAGGTACAAGATATTCCGCTACGGATCGTGCACCCGAACTCAATACCCTTCCCGTGCTTATCTCTTATTAAACAGCTTGCGAATACCGACGTCGCGGATATTTTCCATGACCGTGCAGCCGTGTATCTACTTAAATTGCCATTTTGTCAATGGTGAGAAAAAGAGGAACGAGCACGTACAAGAAAGGTAAAATTACCAATAGTTATCTCCTGCTTAATGTTCCATAGAACATAGTACGCCGGGTAACGTTCGCGACTTCCTGTATAAAAATTAAAAAAAAAGATAATCTAATACTTTTGCGCTCCGCGAATGTGTAAGTTATCCGCCGCGAAAGTATCCGCACGTTATGTGTGCTTTCTCGCGCTTCGAGATTCCCATTAAAAATCTATATGTATGCTATAGAATTTAAATTTTGCGATGGAACGTCAGTTAGCGATCGCCGCTCGCCGCCGAGACAAATCCATTTCCTCGCGACAACGGAATATATATACTCTGAGATCACTCGAAGACGCGTATCCGAGTTGCGTCGATCCGAAGGATGCACGGAGGCGAGGAAATAGGGGAGAAGGGATACAAGAGGAAGAGGGGAGAAAAAAGTGCGCGAACGAGGGAAGGCTCATCGACGATTAACTCGAATCTACGGTTTCGTCGGGCTCGCAAATAAGGAATCTGCGCGCGAAACTGGTTTTCTGCGGGGCGACACTCTCTTCCACACGAGCACGGGTGGAATCGGTTGTTGCCGTTGAGAGCACGAAAACATTGGATCCGCGCGACATTTCGGATATCGTGGCCCGCGTCAACGGTCAGCGCGAGCGGCGAATTTATGGCCACGCTCGGCTTCACGAGGCAAGGATACGCGCACGGCAGGACGAGGAAACGTGAACTCCATGCGACTCATGAGAAGAAGGGAAGACCGGACTCCGGGGAGAGGCGAGAGAGAAAGAGAGAGAGACGTCGTCGAGCATGTAATACGAGCGGACTCGTTAACGCGACGGATCGACGTACCTTTTCACGCGCATATCTCTTTTTGGTAGCCGGACCCCGAGACGGAAAGTCTGCAAGACTCTATTAGCGCGTGAATGAAACGACTTCGACAGTCTCGTCGGCGATGTGGATAAAATGATACGAAAGACGACCCCGCGAAAAAAGTCACAAAATCGAGCTTGCAATAAGTGGTAATATGGAGCTCGCAGAAGCGACTGTCACGCGCGCCCGAGTAATTCAAAAGTGGATAAATAAGAAACAGACGGAGGATGCCCAATAACGAAATCAAAACCTGAATAAATAAGGATAGCGATCGTGTCAGCTCCCTTGTTGACAAGAAAGAACCATCATGATTTCCTGAACTACTGACTTTGAACAATAAGCTTGTTTGTTTTCGCGGCACTTCTAAACTAATGCAGTCGAGAGTTCAGTATAAAATTAGAATGAAAGAAAATATATTTGTTTTATTTTTACATCTAATCGCACATGCAGGCCTAATGGCAAATGATTAGAGTTTGGAGAAAATTCACTTATTAATTTTCTATTAATTAATCGCTCTTTAACTTTTCTATCGATAACCCGTTTTAAGGATCGTCGTAACCTCACCCTACGTCTGAAGTTTTCGCGGAGTTTTCAGCTTCGACCGATTCAAACTTCCGCACGCGCGATTCCATTCACCTGCCGTCGCTATACGCTATACAGGCTAAAGAGATCCAACGCAAACAGTCGGCAGAAGAGTGGCGAACGGATATCGGGCGGCATTGTAGTGCCAACAGACTCGCCGAAGGCGTTAATGCTGCCGGTGGATGAGGATCGGTCGGCGACTCCCGACGCGAAGAAAAGAGCAGACGAGCGCGTGCACGCATGGCACTCGTGGAAGGAGAGAGGTGGGAAATAGAACGTAAAGACGTGCGAGAGAGGGATGAGCCGAGTCTTCGGGTGTTGGAGGAGGCCTCGTCGGAGTGTTGGACACGGTCGAACGGTCGGCCACAGGAAAGCAGAACGTAACAATTACTATCTACGCCCGATCGGCGCGCGGCAAGATTAACGATCTTACTCTCTCGGCGGGCACGTCGGCCCCGTCTCAAGCCCGCGATTGCTTACGGAAGGGGAGCGAGGCGGGGGGGGGGGGGCAACGTTAAAGTCAACTCCTCCTTTGCTCAATGAGATATTGCCTGCCGAGATAGCGCGCCTTTTCGCGCGCTAAATCGTCCGCTCGCTCCAAATCGCATGTTACCGGGTCAGGCATAACCCGCGTGCGTTTTTAAGCTGAGATATTCGAACGTTAATGAGAATTAGGACGAAGGGATTACTGACAGGCACGACTCGTCGTTCGTTCACCGTAAATTGCGTTAGACCATTTCCATCGTGTTGATCCGTGCGAGAAAATATTCGAACGTGTGATTAAGAGTAAATAAACGGCGTGCGCCTTCTCTTAATTGACGAAATCGTGCGTTGACATCTAGCACATTAAGACGAAAAGTTTATACGTGGGTAACAACTATCTCGAGATTTTTATTCATCAGGATAACGGTCCCGTGATTTTTTTCTGAGGTGAAAGAGTAATCTGACACGCAGACTTATTACAAACGGCGAAATTATTGAATGAGATACTCGCTTTTATAAATTATGTAAAAATTGCATTTATTTTCAAAATTTCTTTTCAACAATGTAAAAATGATTAGATGAGCAATATCGCTATATATAATATAATCAAGATAATGTGTGTACTCAATAATCGTTTATCTATACAAGTTTATTTCCTTTAAATCCTCGCTATATACCGCCTCGCAAAATATAAATTCGGCGCGAGACTACATAAAAATATTCAAATATACAGCTTAATTTAAACGTCGATATATCGAAAGTGTCGAAGCCCCCTCAAAATGATGTTTGCTCGTTACTAAGGATTCAGAAAGAAGAAGGAGAAAAAGGTTTTGACAGAGAGACGAAAGGAGAGGAGGATAAGGGAAGGAGGTGGCGCGATCCGGCAATAATACGCGAGAAATCGTGAATTAGTGAGAGTCTTTTTGAGCGTGCGGACGGAGAAAAGGAGTGCCCGATGATTTCTCGCCCAATTAGAGTCGACCGGGCTATAAACTTCTTCGCGGATAAGATAGGACCCCGGTTTTCTGTGTTCCCGTGTCTGAGGAGAAAGAGGGACCCGTAATGTCCCGCTTCAGCCCGGAAGCCTTCCAGGTCGCATATAGACCGGGAGTTTGACTTGGGAGCAGAAACAAAAAGAAAGAGACAGAGAGAGAGAAAGATGAGATCGAGAACTTAGGCCAGCAGAACGATGAAGAGAGAAAACGAACCAGGGAGACACAGGAAGAAAGATTAACAGAAAGATATGTAAAAAGAAGAGTAAAACAAGAAAAAAGAAAGAAAGAGAGAGAGAGAGAGAAAAGTGGAAAGAAGTGGAGAAAGGGGATAAAGCTGTGGCGCGGAGAACAGAATCGGGGGGAAAGAGGGTACCTGAGCATTGGGACGGAGCTAATTGGCTCGTCCAGTGCCCATTGAAATCGCCGTGCCGGTATCGCCTTCGATCCACGGAGCACATATACGTGCCAACGTTTCAGGACGATCAATTAAATGGAAATGGTCGGGAGATATCCCACCAGAAACAGACGTTCTCGCACGTTTCACGCTTCGCCGGGTTAACCCATGCGGCGCGGCGGCGCGGCGACCGGCATCGCGGGATCGCCCAAAAACGACTCCCGGGGTTTTTGGTACGAAAGAGAGGGAAATAGAGCGAGTGATTGGGCGATCGTGGTCGCGTGCATCACGACTCAACGAGCTGTGAGCATAAGAATTCGGCCGAGAGGAATTCACGGTCGGATGACGCTCTCTTTCTTCGCTGCTGTACCTTATGATAATTCTGCGAGATAAGGAAAATTAACGCGCGAATACACGGCGAGTTATAAATATATCGTATTATAATACAAGTTCCAGTAATTCTCGCAGTGTATAGCCGGCCGGGAGATAGTTTCTCGTGAAAAAGTAAATAATGTAGAATCAATTTTTTTTCACCAATTACGAGATTTTGCGTAGGTTGTGTACAATCAATATTGCATATCCGTATATAGCAATTTTTTAACCTGACATATTAATGTTATATAACAGCTATAATCTTCACGTAGAAGTGTAATAGCATATATGTAACTTTACTTCCGCAATTAATTATTCTCGAATTTCTTAATGGAAAAGCGACTGAACTAATAACCGCCGAGTCAAACATGCCAATTGCCCGTCACGCGATCCGGAATCGAGAACCATTTTCTATGAGATAAATTTCTGCACAAATATTTGCGTAAATAGCAGGTACCTTGTCGGGACCATTTTAATCTATACGTATCTAAATTACTATCGGCAATCTTTCACAGGAAACGTGCTCGTAAAACGGCGTCCCTTTATTAAATCAATTTGTCGGGAATTCACGGAGTACCACCTATCTGTATGTACAATGAAAATCAAAACCGTTCTCAATAATTTAAAAAAGATGAAAACTTTTGCCTATAGAGGTATTTTGTTTCGATGCTAATTTTATATACGTTCAACGAGAATGTCACTCCTAAATTCTCTATTATCATAATGTACCATCAGAGTTTATCTATCGATATGTCCCGAAGAATAGCAGCAAGGACAAATCGTCACGGTACAAACACGTGTAGATTTGCGAATATGCCTGACTACTCCTATCTGGCGCTCGTAAAACCTCATATTTCGAGATCTCGAGGTCGAAACTACCGATTTCATTCGAATCATTCCAATCTCATACTTCGGAGCGGACCGCGATTCCCAGAGATTCAACTGGAAGCTTCGGAAACGTCAAACACAAAACTGTCGTTATCGCCGCGGCGCATAAATTTCACCGATATTACCCGCGAGTGCAACCGTTCTATTTCGCGCAATCGGCATCGCATCTCCGAAGGAGCGCGCGCTCCCAGGATATATAATGCACGCTCCTCGCCATCGCGCACCTCGCCCTTCATTCGTCCACCTCGCTTTGCTCGCGTGCAACCCTACGTATACAACGTAGCTCACGCTCACACGGCACCCCACGCGCGTGTATATATATATGCACGCGTGCATGCATGCGTGCGTGCGTGCGTGCGTGCGTGGCGTGCACACGTAGGGCCGGCGACCGAAGTAATGGCGCAGAAGCCGACTCCTACTACTCCCGCGATCTGAAATGAGCGGACTAGGATGGTGTCGACGTGATGTACAGCGACAGGGTCGATAGCGTTACAAGAGCTACTAACCCTTCCCTCCTTCCGAGCCTCCTTCCCTCCACTCTTCTCGTTCTTCTCGTTCGTCGGCCTCCACCACCACCACCGACTCGACATCTCCCAATGCATCGGCGTATAAAGCACAGTCTCTCGACCGAGTTCTTCCTTCGTTGTTTCTCTTTCCTTCTTCTCCTCCTCCTTCTCCTCGTCCTCCTCCTCTCTCTCTCTTTTTTCTCGTCACCTACTCTCGTCTTGTCTTTCGATGCCCATCCCGCCCTCTCGCTTTCCTTATTCACTCACCGCGTCTCGTCGGATTTTTCTGCTCCTTATCCCTCTTCGCCGTATCCCGATACGTTCTCAGTGTTTCTTCCATTATTTCGTCATCTCATCCTATCTCTCTTTTTCGCGTGTTTCGCATATTTTTTCTCTCCGTTTCTTTTGCTACTCAATATCTCGCTACTTCTCGTCATCTCTCACTTAGGGAATAGTCGAATGCAATCGCGTTCATGTGTGACAAAGATGTCTAGAAACGCGCGTAAAGTAACTATTGGAGCACTAGCTTATTATCAGAAACATTAGCATGTTCATATGAAAGCAATCGAGAGATTTTTTCTACCACCTTTTTATATTTGTGATCAATTAGATATCTGCTCGAGAATACGGCTAACTGAGGAGAAAGAGGAGTAATCCTTCCTTTTTTTTTATCCTCGGTCGTGAGATAGAATCGATTATTATCGTACCGACGCTCGGCATACAAATGATTGCGTTATCATCGTATACGCTCGAATTGCGTTATCACATATAGCGCGTATGAATTGGTGCTCAATTCGCTGGAATGCAAACGAGAACCGGATGACTTCGGCTGTGCACTCGGCCTCGGCGGCGATAAAATATCGAATTGGGAGTGATAAGCGTGCTGAGAATTGATTGCGGGGAATTTGTTCGGCAGCGATCAGAGGAAGAAAGAAAGAGGGATAAAGGATATATACACGCGGCTCATATAAGATGCCGTAATGTCACGGCGCGAATGAAGTGGCCAAGAAAGAGGGAAGGAAAAAAGGAGCAGAAAAGAAGCGGCGCGAACGGAGGAGCGCGGTTAAAATGTAACGAGGTCCGAAGTAAAAAGGACGATTTAATTTATCTGCAGAAAAACAAGGCTACACCGAAGCGACGCGGCGCGCACGATGAGATAACGAAAGATCCTGAATACGAAATTCCCCCCGGGGGGAATATAAAAGCTGGATGCGAATGTCCGACCGTGGATCCACCAATTTGTAATCAATTAAATCTGCCGCCAAATCCCTAAGATAATCTAGCTTCTCACCTCTTAATTTTCTTACAGTGCCGGGTGCATCGTTATCGCCGTTGATCAGCATACGAATTATCGTTTTATCGGCGAAGCGACTCAGAAGCGCGTTGATGAGCAACGAATAAATGGATAAGTGACAGAGGAACATAAACTTCTCTCTCGAACGCGATCGAACGATCGCTATACGGAGAAAGTCGGGGAGTTTCTCAAAAAAAATCTGTAAAAAGTACAAGCTACCTAATCGAGAACAGCAGCGTTACAAAAAGTCTCGGGAATTAACACAAACCGTGAGTTTTACCGAGAGGATTCCGTCTATAAATTTTCCCAATAAAAGTGTTCAATCCGATAGAGCTCTCAGTTGCCTAATGGCTGTCTAATGACGATACCATCGTCAGCTTGGAAGGATTTGTGTCGAGCGGAAGAAAGAGTGCGAGAGAAAAAGGGGGAAGACCGAGGGAACCCTTCTACCTGCCGGTCGATTGACAAATCGTACTACTATCGTCCATCCAAGATCATTCGGTCCCCGCGTCGTATCAAATTACCCCCCAACAAGAATTCAAACGTAAATGTAATCTCTAGATTGCGCCTGTTCCTACTGTGTTCTACGTTTTCGAAATGAGAACTGCTCGCTTTCTTGCTCAAATGCATTGTTGTTTGCACCGCGACAAAACGACATGGAGTGCCTCTTAACCATTGATTAATTAAAGTAGAAAATTCTAGTAGTACCAAAATATCGAGATTATGTATAAGCAAGTTGTAAGCCATAATAAAGTATATATTATGGTTGATCAATATTATATATATATCACATGCATATAATTTTACACACTCAAGCCTGTAATTACAATTATACGCACATATATCTGTCATTTATTATTGATTTTAAAGCTCAAAAAATATTTAGATATTTTTATACAAGTTGATTGTATTTTATAGTTTCTTGTTTATTTTGATATTACGTATACTATAGCAATCAGCTAATATTGACAAGCTGATTATTAATAATAAAAGTATCAATAGTATGAATAGATAGACTATGAAAGACTAAAATATAAATTGACCTGCTATAAAGAATAAGAAAATAAACATGTTTTTCATTAAATAAATTAATTAAAATATATGATAATAAAATATTTTCTGTCGCTTATGCTTTTGAAACAAATACCTTGAAATTTTGAAATTTAATCCTGAAATAATAAGGAGCTCAAATATAGACCTAAGAATCCATTAAAAAATTATTTAAGAAGAAAAGAAAAAATTTAAATACATTTAAATATTAACAATTATTCTTTACTTTATTACTGTTTTCTCTATTTTTTATTATTTGTCTAAACAAACTTAATAAACCTAATTTTGAAACTTTAATTACATATAATCATAATATTAAAATAACATTAAAATATAATGGTAAATTTGGTCAAATAGATTACTAATATCTTCATGATATTCAATCGCGTTTTCTGAAAATCTTGCTATATACAAAGTACTTGGCAAAAAATATAATAGAATAACGATTTTACTAAATTTGGAAATATTTTTCTCTTTTACAAAATTATTATATTACTATGTCACTTTTTACCAAGCTTTAGCCCATCTGTTTTAAGGCAATGGGGGAGAAATCTATAAAATATATTTATTTATATTACATAATTTATGAGATTACATTTATTTATATTATTCTAACGTTATTATATCCTATACAATTCTTATAGATCTCTATTACCTTAAATAAAAGAAAAAATAATTTGTCACTCACCAATACGATGCACGCAGCAGCGGAGTTGTAACTACGGAGTTGTAAACTACGTTTATCTGTAAAATACAAATATATTTAAATTATAAAGCGCCAAATAATTAATATTTACCAATAACTAACATTTCAAAGTATAATTATAACATTTATAAAATTATTATAAACAATCAAATAGCAAGTAATAATTAACAAATTATTTACTCCACAGTTGTTCCCGCCGTTGTCTGATGCCTCCCAAGCCAACGCGCTTAGTCGATGATAATCGCACGACACTTAAGAATAAGGCACTTGCAAGGATAACGTGTGCATCATACATATTTTATTGCACCGTGATAAAAAAAATAACGCAGGAAAGATACGATCGCCATCAAGTTATAATTCGCTCGCGATTTCTCATAAATTAGCGCAATTAGGCCTGAACAGCAGAAGATTTCATACTGTGCAAACGCGACTTGATTAATCAAATCGAGTTATTAACTAACGAGATTATTAACGCGACGAGTTGACCGACAATTAAAATTTAGTTGCATATACGGCCTTCCGTTATCTAAACTGTTCGACGATTTACATAATTCGAATGAATAGAGGAGAGAGGTTGCATTAAATATCTACCACCATTGCCTCGATACAACGAGCTGTTCATCGCGGAGGTTAATTAAGCGTATATGCCGCCGATCGTTTATCGCGAGGGATTATTAACGCGGCGATACGCGGAGCAGCTCGCGCGTCACTATACCTGCCTGTTTGAGTTTCGACGTGCGAATGATAGCGTGGCGACCTTGCGTAAACACAACGCGTTGTACGTTGTACACTGTGTCAATAAAACGTCAAGGCCGTACGCACCAGCCTATACTCTTTACCGTATTGCAAAACGTTTAATACTCTACAAAACGAATCGACAACGATTATAGTCTCTCTCTATTCCGTATATTTTAAAGTAATTATTAAATCACGTTTACACATATCACGACTGTTACTTAATGATCGATCCAATGATTCGTGTATTATTCCGCGCGCTCAATCCGAAAACGATGGAAAAAATATATATAAAACAAAGCAAAGAAACGCGATTCGCGAAATTCGAAACTATAAAGAAATGTTTATTGCCCTAATTACTATCGCGATGCAATAATTTGGCATTTCCGGTTCTCTGTCGCAATCTAATGAATAAATGGCGCGAAACGGCTTGACATAAAAATTAGTTGGTCGTACAGGATGACAGTTTTTAAGTGTAGGCGTGATAAGTGTGTTAACGTTTACTCTTAGTACTTGTCCCGACGACGTTTTGAGAGATAATAACGACATATGGAGCTGCCCGCGTCGTTATACCTGTCCGCGTGAGTCTCGCCGTGCGAATGACAAAATGCTTATTAAACAAAATGAGCACAACAACGCGTTGTATGTTATACGCGTTTGCGCCACAAAATATTTAATATATTACAAAATCACGATTATGCAAACTGATAAAATACCTTGCTAATTGTTCATAGGAAATGATTGCGTTTTCTTCCAATATTTGTCGCAAAATTTCACCACGTGTATATAACAATAATGCGCTACAAAATAATGTACAATGTGATACGAAAAAAGTGTGCCGAATCCTGCGCACCGACTTTAAAATATTTACTCTAGAATAAAGAATAAAGTTCACTTTTATTTTAAAAGTATAAAAGAATATTAATTAATAATTATTATTATCATTTCTCTAAATTGTGTATATTGAGAGAACAGTGAAACTATACATGTGTAATTTTAATAAATTACAGAAATAAAATTAAATAATTACAGGAAATATCACGATCTTGTTTTATTTATTAAAATCATTTTGTGTTTTTCGTATAAAATAAGAAAAAGTTTGAAGAAATTTTTGATAAAAAATTCAGCATTAGATTTAACGATCTTCACTTTAATTAATTGAACCACTGCTATTACCAAGAATTTTAATTACAAGAAAAAATTTAATAAATTTTATGTAACACACAATAAAAAATTGTCATTATAGTATCAACTTATTATATCGGTTGTTGTACGGCATATTTACATGTAAGAATTCAAAAAACTTAACTAATTAATAAAAATTACCTAAGCTGTAAAAATCAACAATATAACATATTGATACACGTGCACAGTTATCTGAAGGTATATAAGCTAAAATCTCTTATCAAAATAAAATCTATTAAAGTTATATTTACAGATTAATTTTATCATAAAATTTAGTTTTTATACAAATATTATTATGTGACAATTAGAAAAATAAGATAAGACAGGGTGCAAGTAGAAACTTGTACATTGCTTCCTCATATTTTTTAAGTAAGCAAGTAGAAACCTGCATTGCTTCCTCTATTTTAAGCCATAATTATTTAGATTTATTTATTTTGGCTTTCTCATAGAGGAAGCAATCAAAATTATGGACCTTTAAACCGCATATAAAGCTGAATCTAATCAACCAAATGTTAAAAAATTATATATGAAATTGGGGTAGAAAAAACTCAAAAATATAATAAAATTGGAAATAGATCAATATCTCCAAATTTGCGGAAGTTAAAGCATAAACAAACAATTCTGCAAAAATTCAAAATTTTATTTAAAAAAAACCCCTTAATTATTAGCAATTTTTATTAATTCTATTATATTCTTCAGTTTTTTCTACCCCTATTTCATATATAATTCGTTAAGATTTGGTTGATTAGTTCTGGAGTAAAAAAATTACACCCAAATTTACCGAAATTTCTATAACTCCAGAACTAATCAACCAAATCTTAACGATATATATATGAAATAGGGGTAGAATTTTCCGGGGAATGCTAAAGAGTGTGTATTTTTTCGTTACCGATTTTCTGGAAACCAATTTTTTTAATTTTCCTAATTTTTATGGGTAAAAAAATTAAAAAAATTGGTTTCCAGAAAATAGATAACGGAAAACTATACACTCTATAGTACTCCCCGGTAAATTCTACCCCTATTTCATATATGATTCGTTAAGATTTGGTTGATTAATTCTGGAGTTATAGAAGATTCGGTAAATTTGGCACATACACACACACACACACACACACACACACACACACACACATACATACATACAGACATTTTTTAATAATACAATTTTTCGACGTTTTAGAACATTCTGAACACATTTAGAAAAACAAATAAAAAAAAAATTTTTTTACGAAAACAAAGCTTCCTCTATGAGGAAGCAAAACAAAGTATTGACATTTTATAAATATAATATATCTTTGCCTGGAAATAGTGAAATCGATCACAATGCGACGATATCGTCACCTCGGCTCGAGCAGATTCAAATGTCGGCCTTATGCATTATTCCCCGCACGAGGGATGCAAATCGGAGCGATCCCTCATACGGGGTCAGGGGTGGGGGGCAGGGGCGCACGGCGATCATCCGATCTATCACATACGCCGCGTGAACTGACTGATTGCCATCATGGATTACCGCAATCATGCTCGTGACTCGAATTTTCAAGCTTTTTAATACATTTCGTTATAAAGCAGGATATAGCAATAATGCGCTACTTAAGTTGTAAAAAGAGATAAAACGCATAATATGATTAAAATTTATATTACTAAAGCATCGATTTTTTTTAATTATTTATGCAAAACTTGTATAACATTAACGACAATATAATTTTCAAATAATAAATTAAAGTAACATTTATGTAAAACATGTTCGATAATTATATAGCGATTGGATCGACTTAAAATATCAATACGGTGTCTTCACTATCTTCGTGCGTTAATTGGAAATCTGATTTCAGAGATTATTTTTAAAAGTCGCTGTCGCGCATATGTGTACGTTCTAACGATTTAAGATTTCTACCAGACGGACTGTGAAGGCGCGAGGGATCGCCTGAGATAGGAACAAGATTAAAGCTTTTGAGAGTCAAGGATCGGAAAAAGACCTAATTATACGAGGGCACAAAGTAATTGACTATTAAAAAGCGAGCTACGTGTGTGAGTCGATTTATAAGGACGCTGAGTCATCCAAATAGGATCTAACAATTCTTCGCAGGAGATGTAACTCTTTACGATATAACTGCGCTATTGGTTACATAGCGATTAATTTACATTTTTGTTTGTTATTGTAAAAGCAGATTGGTAATAAAACGACGAAGCATTTAAACGAATTATTCAAACAAATAATGGTATATACGATTCCATAACAAATCGTTATGTATCGAGCAGTTAAGATATTATTTAGTACTGAAATAAGATCTTTTCCGATAAGGAAGAAATATAGATACGTATATTAGGGATGTGGGATGTTTAACTAAAAAATAGCAGTAGCCGTAGGAGTAACTAAGGTTTATACGACCCGCGTCGTTACGTTGCAGCGATTTAAATGTAAGTAGACTGACGTGACATTTAACAGCCAATTCCGCGCAACTAAGGTCCGCTCCCCCTCGCGAAATAAAACGGACGCGTCAGAAGTATAACGCCTCGTAAGCAAGCGATCCGTCTCGCAG
>JASTWP010002247.1:0-46869 GCA_030770255.1 Temnothorax ravouxi | reverse complement strand
TATAAATATATATTTTGCACAAAAATATATTTTAACAGCAAAATCTATTTTTGTTATTATAGAAATATATAATAAGGTATATAGAGATTGAAGAACCTGTTTGTTTCTCCTTGTTGTTCAACAACTTCAATCACTGCTTCATGTGCTTCATCTTCCTTATCATTTCTTTCTTGTGTATGTTCTTCTGATGCTGGTATCACAAGTGTATTGCTGTAAAAGTTATATTATGAATAGTATTATCTATTATATTTCATACATCATCAAATATTGTTTATATTATTAAATGTATATTATTATTTTATATTATCAAATGTTTTTTATCTTATCAAATATATAGTATCATTTTATATTATAAAATATTGTTTATTATTAAAAAATTTAAATATTATTTAGAATAAACAATAATGTGCAGTATAAAAAGTTTATTACTTACTCTCTTCCAAAAAATATTGTAGGTACAGCATCAGGATGAAGAAAAGCTCTTTTTTGGCCTATTTTGTACCACTTTTCTTCAAAATGCAAGTGGCATAGTCGATAGTTGCGATGACCATATTCTGGGCCCATCACTTGCAAGTCGAGTCTTCCGCATGCATGTATCCATTGCAACCATCTAAAAATGTTATGCCAATTTGTTATTAACATAAAAAATATATTACATATAATATATATATTAGATATTAGATTTTAGAGAAATATGAAAATATTGAATTATAGGTGTGGATTCAATATATCTATATAAATAAATTATATACATGCTTTAAAAAATGACAATTAAAACAAAATTGTACCTATCATGTTTCTTAGGAAATAAAAAAAAGTGTCTTTTCTCCGTACTATTGTTGCACTTCTTCGCAACACACCATAAACTTGATGTACGATTCGACATCTCTTTTTTTCTATACTTTTCCTGTCTTGTAAGAAGCAGCACCTGCAACAAAGCTAAGATCAAAAGTGCTTTTTGGAAGAGAATAGAAAATCTGTACACAATCTTATTTATATACAGATTAACTAACAGATTAACTATTCCCTCTGTGAGTAAATATAATTTTTCTTGGTTAACCGTCAATTTTAAGTTTTATTTCTTTCACTCTTTATATATAATTAAACACTGAACACTGAACACTGAACACTAAACACTGAACACTCTTGCTCACTTTCTTTATCTTTTACGTATAACTCCGATTTTTCGCACACTTCACTTCTATGTAATGTCTGTTACCGCCAATTTTAACCGTTTTATAGGTAAGAGAGAAAGCGCTATAGAGGAAATAGAGAGAGGAAATGCGACAGAAGATCAGTTCTGTGATTGGTTATCTACTTAGCTCGCGCATGTGCAGTTGAATTTCGTACACGCTGAAATCGGGAGAGTTGCGCTACTGTATATACTGTGTGTATGCGCCGGTGCTCTGTCGCAGTCTCAGTCGTCGTCTCAGCGTGATAATACTACTACCAATGACCTTTTGCTTCGGTTAACTGAACAGCTGAGCCAGTCAAATGCAAAATTGACTGAGCAGTTGAAGGAGTCGAACGCGAATTTCTCTGCTTTTGTCGAGGAGCAGCGGCGTACGAGTAGCGAACTGAAAGAGTCGAATGCGAAGCTTTCTGCTTTTGTCGAGGAGCAGCGGCGCACGAATGACGAACTGAAAGACAAACTCGATAGATTGAACTGTATTGCGGGCAATGTCGAGCGGAATAGTCAGCGGATTGTTGAGCTGGAGCAGCGGTGTACTGCTCTCACAGACGAGATTCGTAATCTAAAGAGCGATCGTGCTGGTTCTCGTCCTGCTATGCACGTTCCGACCGCAAATGAGTTAATAATATCGGGTGTCCCCGCTGCAATGTCTGTTACTCCCTTAGAGTGTGTTCGTGGCGTGTTCTCGACATTGGGGATCCCTGAGCTTTCGTGCCATGTTCTTGATGTTAGGGCCGTCGCTCGTAAGCCCCCGCCGGTGGGAGCTGGCGAACGACCTTTACCGGTTTCCGCGGTGAACTCGTACATTGTCTCATTGGTTTCGGGCGCGGTTCGAGACACTGTCATTTCTAAAAAGAGGGCACGTCGCGCACTCACGCAGAGGGAGGTTTGTGGGGTCGACTCTGATCGGTGCGTTTATATTAACAAGCTACTGCCAAAAGAGATACACGAGTTGTTGCAGCATGCCAAGCGTGCTGCTAAGGACAAGGGGTACAAGTACGTCTGGGCAAAGGGGGGACGTATATACGTCAGACTTTCGGATGGTGAGCCTGCTGTTTTGATCAATTCTGCCGCCGATCTCGATAGGCTGGTTTGACATGAGCATTCCGATCGCTTATCGACTTCTGTTTTGCATCGCGGTCCAGTCTTGGGTGCTGCTTCAATTCGTGTAGCTCAATTTAATGCTAACTCTTTGCGGGCACACATTGAATTTATCCGGCTTCACTTCAACGCCAATCTTTACCACATCATCTCCGTATCCGAGACTTGGCTCCATGCTGGCGTCTCTGATGATCTTGTTACGTTGAACAATTACTTTTTGATTCGTAATGATCGAGTTGGTCGGATTGGTGGGGGTGTCGCCTGCTATATTCATAATTCGCTTAAGGCCACGGTGGTGGATGCGTCCGTGGGTGGCCTTGTTGATGACCGAGAATATTTAATTATTGATGTTCGCTCGCCTCATAACGAGTCGATATTGTTTGCGTCGGTATATAGGAGACCAAAGGGTCACCTTCTCCATGATTTTGTAGAGTCGTTAACTGGCTGCTCACATCTTTACAAAAATATAATTATTGGTGGCGACTTCAACTGCAATTTACTAACAAACAATTATGAGGCAAACCACTTCCGCGATCTAATGTTTAGCTTGTCGCTTCACATTGTAAACTCGGACGCCACCCATCATACCGCTTCCTCCGACGCATGGCTCGATGTATTAGTGGTTGATGATCGCGACAAGATATTATCGTTTAACAAGTCCTCATGTCCTTTTATAGCCGGCCACGATCTTGTTGAACTTTCGCTGTCAATCAACTTTAATGTCGACATTCGGCGCTCTATTTTGCGACAAAGTTACAAGGGCATTGTCGATTCCGAGTTTCTCGAATCTCTTCAGCCGCTTGTTAGCAGCGCCAGATCTGTGGTTGTTAGTTTGCCGCGTAACACTTACGTCGAGGAATCTTGTGCGTTGTTATCCCGTACTTTACGTGGCGCACTTGATGTTGTTGCCCCTGCTCGGGCATTCGTTGTTAGAAGGCGACCTGTGCCGTGGCTCTCGTGTGAGCTTAGGAGGCGTATTCGTGATCGAAACTTATTATATAAACAGGCTAAGCGTTCGAATAGCTTGCTGGGACACGCTAGATTTAGACTCCTTCGGAGTCAGCTCAACGCTGACATTAATCGTGCTAAGAGTGCGTTCTACTTGGGTTCGCTGAGTGCCATCACTGACTCGGCTAAGTTATGGAGAGAGTTGGCTCGTCTTGGACTCGTTAAGTCTTCTTTTGTTTCTCCTCTCCGCTTCTTCACACCGGATCAGTTAAATGCTCACTATGCTTCAATCTCCCGTGCACCGCCGCTGAGTTATGACGATTTTATCTTAGCTACCTCTCGTTCCGCTCGCCCACCTGAACGTCCTGAGTTCGTCTTTTCTCCGATACTACCTCGTATGATTCTCAAGCATATTATGGCTGGACCTGCCAACTCTTACGCTTCTGGTTCAGATGGCATTCCGCTGCATGTTCTGCGTATGGCCTGGCCTAGCATTTCATCATGGCTCACTACACTTTTCAATCATTCACTGGAGTCTTCCATGTTTCCTTCTGAGTGGAAGCGGGCCTTAATTCGCCCACTGTCTAAGATTCGCACTCCGTTGTCCCCGTCAGATACGCGACCGATTGCCAACTTGCCTGAACTTTCTAAAATCCTTGAAAGGATAGTTGCCGAACAGATCACCGCCTATCTAAATGAGCATAATATTCTGGATCCTAGACAATCGGCATATCGCTCTGGTCACAGCACGCAGTCTGCTCTTTTACGTGTATGTGATGATATCAGGGAGGCGATTGATAAGCGACTTGTTACCATTATGATCCTGTTCGACTTCAGCAAGGCGTTTGACACGATCTCGCATCTTCATCTACTCATCAAGCTGGCAAAAGTTGGTTTTTCTGCTGACGTGATTGCCTGGATCTTCTGGTACTTAACAGACCGCTCTCAGGCTGTGGTTGATGATGAGGGGAATTGCTCCGACTGGCTATCAATGTCCCTGGGTGTTCCTCAGGGTTCGGTGCTAGGTCCTCTGCTGTTCTCCCTTTTCATTAACGACATCAGCAAGGCTCTGTCTCACTCAAACCACATGCTTTTTGCTGACGACTTGCAGATATATTTCTCAAGTCCACCTGCTGATATTATTCGCGGCCTTGAGTTGATCTCCAGTGATGCCTGCGCCATTTTTGAATATGCTACTGCAAACGGCCTTAAACTTAATCTTGCTAAATCCAATGTCATCATTTTTGGCAGTCAGACTCATGTTAGTAATATCGACACTACCACTCTACCACCGATAGTTATTAACCAAATGCCTCTCCCTTTTGCTAGCGACGTGAAAAACTTGGGTGTAATCTTAATGTCCAACCTATCATGGAAGAGGCATGTCCTACATGTCTCACAGAAAGTTCACCACGCTCTGTACAAGCTTAAATTTAACAAGAACTCTCTGCCTACTGCACTTAGAATCAAACTTGTCACTACTCTTGTCTTACCACATATTGATTATTGCTGCCTTGTTTATCATGGTTTAAGTGGCGAGTTGGATACTAAATTGCAGAGACTTGTTAATTGCTGCATAAGATTTATTTTTAATCTCAGGCGAGATGAGCATATCACTCCTTTCAGGCGTCGTTTGGGGTGGCTTTCGGTCAGAAACAGAAGGCTCTACTTTCTTGGCAGCCAAAGCTACCGTGTTCTCTATGCACAATCTCTTTCCTATCTTCAGGAACTTTTCACTCTTCCTGATTCAGCCTTGAGAAGATCTGACCGCTTGGCCTCATCCTCTCTTACATTTCATATTCCTCTCCATAGAACCGTTACCTATCGCAATTCTTTCCGACTCTCCGCAATGTACTTTTGGCACTCTCTCCCTGATAATTTCAAATCTGCGTCTTCTCTTGGCTCTTTTAAGAACCTCCTTCGTCCGTATTTATTTGCATTGGAGTCTGACTGATATTGCATGCTTTCTGTTCGCTGCTTACTGTTCGGCACATTTGCGAGTATGTGTCCTTCTATGTTGAATATTCACCCTAGATTAGTATTATGAATTATGTTTCAGCTTTATAGCAATACTTGTAAGCAATTTTATTATTATGCTCTGATATTTGCGTCGTTGAACTGTTAGCTCTAAGATTAGTATTAAGATTTTTAGTCTAAGTTTATTTGTGATACTTCGTATATGATTGCGTTTTGTATTCTGTTCATGCTTACTCCTACTTTGCCCTTTAGCCTACGCTTGGGCATAATAAAAAATCAATCAATCAATCAATCAATCTCTCTCTGAGTAAGTAGCGTTGTGTGTTTGTTCTCTTTACTCCTGCTTTAAGTGAACACATTTTCTGCCGTGAGTTGCCCTCGGGCTATTTTGTTGCAGGTTCTTAGCATGTTTTTACTGCTTGTTACGCACAACTATTATCTCTCTGGTGCTTGCTACTGAATTTGAGCATTTCTGTTGCGAGTATCATTGCATCGGTCTAACCTAACTACTGGATGTTCTTGTGAGGGACGCTTATCTCAGCTGCGCATGCGCCTGTGGTTGCTGATCTATTATCT
This sequence comes from Temnothorax ravouxi, assembly GCA_030770255.1. NCBI lineage: Eukaryota > Metazoa > Arthropoda > Insecta > Hymenoptera > Formicidae > Temnothorax > Temnothorax ravouxi. Next base: position 41,075 of record JASTWP010002247.1, on the reverse strand, counting down.
TCACGGTGCTTTCCGAGCATATGATATCGAGGAGGCTGTTGATTGGCTGCCCTGTGTCTACCGCTGCGACATACTGTGTGATCTATGCGCAGCGTGGTGCTTCCGGATCGATGTGGACCGTCTTTTACTTAGATCTGTGATTGGCTGCCGCATGTTACCTGGGTGACTGCCAATTGGCTGATGCATGATTTTGTGACGAGTGACGCCTATTGTATCTCATTGCGTCCTGTCTGGTCACTGCTGATTGGCTGCAGCGTGTCGCGCCGTGCTCGCCGTCTTATACAGGTTTGTTCTGCTTGGGCTGTACTCTTTGCTGTGGTCAACGAATCATGCAGCGTGCGTGCACCAAGTGTAATAGACTGATTGTGACTGCATCTATTGAGTGCGAATGCAAAAGACTGTTTCATCCTGGATGTGTAAAGCCATACTCTCGTTTCAAGTATGCAGATACTTGCTGTAAATCATTGGCTGCTTCATTAAAAGCACCTCTTACACCTGAGGTGGAAAATGTCGTGGTACCATCGACTGCCTCATCTGCTGCCCCTCTTACACCGGGGGTTGAGTGTACTGAACTGTTGGATTTCACCAGTGTGGCTCCTCCTGCTGGCGTCCGTGCACTGCCACAGTCAGTGACTGACGATGTGACGAATGCGCTGCCACAATCGGTGACTGGTGATACAACGAATGCGCTTTTGCGTCAGCTTGTGGAGCAGATGAGTTGTCCGAACCCCGATCTGAGGCGCGATTTTCCTCTCTAGATGACAAACTCGATAAACTAAATAACTTGGCTAAAAGTGTCGACCGCAACAGCCAGCGTATCGCGGAATTGGAGCACCAGTGTGCCGCTCTCTCGAATGAAGTGCGCGATTTGAAGATCTGTTTAAAGAGCGACTTAAAGAACGAATTGAGGAGTGAATTGGAAGGCGACCGGAGTGGCTCTCGTCTTCCGCGATCTCTTTCGTCTCGAGTCTCACGAACTTCCCATATTATCATTTCCGGGATACCAGGTTCTCTAACCGACACATCCGAACAGCTTGTTACTTGTGTTTTTCGTGCGCTGGGTACATCACAGCTTGTTTCCGATGTTCTTGAGACTCGAGAGGTAGGGGTTAGCAATGCGTCTGCGATGCATGATGTGGCGCCTAGCACTGTCTCTGCCTCTGTTCGTGCTGCTAAACCACGATCAATTATTGTCATGCTTAAGTCGCGAGAGATTCGTGACTACATTCTTGGTGCTATGCGCCGCAAGCGTCGATTGACTGTCCGCGATGTTTTCTCTAGAGATGTCCCCGGGCACATTTATATTAATGAGCTACTTCCTACGGATATTTATAATTTGTTACGCCGGACTCGTGAGAAGGCTAAACAGTTATCTTTTAAGCACGTATGGTGTAAAGATGGCCAGATCTTTGTCCGTAAAGACCATGGTCAATCTCCAATTCTTATCACTACTGAGACTGATTTAGCCGGGCTTCTGTGACTTGTTGATTCTTGCCCTATTCTGTCTGTTTCACATGATTGTCTCGAAATTGCTCACTTCAATGCTTGCTCCCTTCCTGCTCATCTTGAGTCAATTCAAGCCTTCTTACCGTTCAATTTTTTTCACATTATCTCGATTTCTGAGACCTGGCTTCACTCACATATTTCCGATGATCTAGTGCGTATCCCTGGCTATTATTTGTTGCGTGTAGACAGAGAGGGCAGGGAGGGAGGCGGTGTTGCTTGTTACGTGCATGAATCGTTGCGGGCGCGCGTTCTAGCGTCGTCGCCTTCCGCTTTCTCGAATGCACCCGAATATCTTATTCTCGACATCCGTTATGGCACGTGCGAGCCTCTTTTATTCACCACCATGTATCGCAGACCGAAGGGCAAGAATTTCAGTAACTACATCGACGTGCTCGCTACATTTATGCATAGTTATAGGAGCATCATAATTACGGGTGACTTGAATTGTAACCTCCTCGCATCATCATATGAATCTAATCACCTTAGAGGTATTGTCTCACAGTTGTCGCTTAATATCGTCGAATCTCCTTCGACTTTTCACACCAGCTCCTCTGACTCATGGTTAGACGTTTTCATAGTCGACAACTTGGATAAAGTTTTATCTTTTCGAAAGTCTAACGCTCCTTTTATCAATGGTCACGATCTCATCGAGTTATCCTATTCCTTCAAGGTCCCGTCCTTCACGAGTCACACTTTGGTTCGTCGCTGCTACAAGAGATTTAACGAGGAAGCGTTCGTTCTGACTCTTACTTCTAAGCTCTCTACATCTTTCCCGTCTGATTTTGGTCCGACAAGCTCGAGCGAATCTGACATTGATAACATCCTGAGCACTATTACTAACGATTTTACTGCTAGTCTTGATCTACATGCTCCTGTTCATTCTTTTCGTGTGTCTCGCCCGTCAGCGCCTTGGCTTACTGACGACCTTTCAAACCGCATTCGGCATCGCAACGTTCTCTTCAATGCTGCGCGCAAATCTGGCAACATTCTCGACTTTCACATTTACAGGCTTTACAGAAATCGTCTCACGCTCGATTTAAGGGGAGCCAGAGAGAAGTTCTATATGAATAGATTGAGCACAACCTCTGATCCGTCCAAGATTTGGCGTGAACTTGCCTACCTTGGTTTAGTTGAATCGCCTCTTTCCTCACCTCTTGTCTTTTTTTCACGCGATCTCTTGAATGCCCATTATTCCTCTGTCTCAAATTGTTATCCTTCCTGTTCGCAATCTCAATTCTCCAATATCATCTTATCCACAATCCCTAATGAACCACATTTTAGTTTCACCGAAATATCCAACGACAACCTCCGCTCCTTGATGGCTTCTTCACCTTCTGTTTCCTTTCGCTCAGGTTATGATCAATTACCTCTCTTTGCTATTGCCTTGTCCTTTTCTCATATTGGTAACCTTTTGACCTCTTTTTTCAACTGCTGTCTCAATCTGGGCTACTTCCCATCTCTCTGGAAACGCGCTATAGTGCGTCCTCTCTCTAAAGTTAGATCACCTACCTCTCCCTCCGAAACGAGACCCATTGCCAACTTGTGCGAACTTTCTAAGCTGTTCGAAAAAATCCTTCACCGCCAAATTGTTGACTTTATCAATTTGCACCATATTCTCGACGACCGTCAATCTGGTTATCGCAAGGGTTACTCTACCCAGTCTGCCCTTCTTAGACTATTTCACGATATTTTGAGTGGCGTTGACGTAGGTGAGGTATTGATCCTTGTCCTCTTTGACTTCAGCAAGGCTTTTGACACTGTCTCTCATCCTTTGCTTCTGTCTAAACTGAGGAAACTCGGGTTTTCTGATCTTGCCCTCAAATTAATTTTTTCATAAATCACTGGTCGCTCTCAGGCGGTCGTTGATCTGGCTGGTGAATTCTCCGATTGGCTATCCATCACCTCTGGTGTGCCTCAGGGATCGGTATTAGGACCGCTCCTCTTTTCCCTCTTCATCAATGACATCGGTGCGTCTCTTAGATTTACCCAACGCTTGATTTTCGCTGACGACACTCAGATTTACCGTAGGTGTCTCTTTGGTCAGTTAAACGTTGCTTTGCAGTTGGTGGCCCATGATGTCGGAGTCATCTCCGAATATGCGACCACAAATGGATTGTCTCTCAACCTCAAGAAATCTAAAGTATTAATATTCGGTAGCAAGCGTTACGTGGACCAAATAGATCTTCACGATTTACCTCTCATCTCTGTTAGTGGTACCTCTATTCCGTTTGTCTCTCAGGCTCGAAATCTAGGTGTCATTATGAGCTCCGACCTATCTTGGAACAGCCACGTTGCTCATATATCTAAGCAAGTACACTTCACGTTGCACAAGCTTAAGTTCCATAAGAAGTAAACTCTTGTTTACAACGATGTTACTGATGAGCTTAACATAAAACTGCAGAGACTTATCAACTGCACGATTCGGTTTATCTTTAATTTGCGTCGAGACGAACACATCACTCCTTACCGCCACCAATTAGGGTGGCTGTCTGTTAGAAATCGACGTCTCTTTTTCCTTGGCATTGAAATGTTTAAGATATATCATGGTATGTCTCCTAGCTACCTCTCTGAGATCTTTGTCAGAGCTGATCTCTCGATTAGACGATCGTCTCGACTCGCACTGCCTAGTACTTTCCAAATTCCCATTCACAGAACCGAAACTTACCACCAGTCCTTTACTTATGGAATTCGCTTCCTTCCGAGGTTGTGTCGTCTTCGTCTCTAAATGAATTTAAGCAGAAGCTCAATGGCTATTTATTTGCACTTGAGCTCGGTTCTGGTTGAGGTTCTACCCTGGGGCCATCTAACATCTGCGTATGATGTGGCGTTAGTGCGTGACAAGTAAAAGTACACTTAGTCTGCCGAGTCACTGTACTTGAATCGTTGCTACGTATCAATGTTACTTTTCTGCGATTGTTGAGTGTGAGCATGACTGAATTCCGTTGATTTTTATTTTTTTCTGCATATTTCAGTTATTAATACTGTCAACGAAATTTAGTTCTGAAGCATTTACTGAAGTGGAAGTAATTACTAATTATTATTATTCTTTGCAATATAGTCATTATTATCTTATTGTTTCCGCTTTTGCTCACTGCTTTATTATAATTGTCTTATCTGTTCTGAAATTTCTAGTTTTTACTTATTTAAAGTTTTCTTTTTGTTTTTTGTTTTTTATTTTATTCTTGTTTACTTCATGTATATCTTGTATTTTTCATCATTTGCCTAAAGTCTTGACTATGGCATAATAAACAAACTCAAACTCAACTCACACTCAAACTCAAACTCAAACTCTCTCTTCTCCTCTCTCTCTCTCCTCTCTCTCTTCTCTCTCTCTCGTCTCTCCCTCTCTCCCTCCCTCCCTCCCTCCCTCCCTCCCTCCCTCCCTCCCTCCCTCCCTCCTATACCGATAACTTCGGAGGCTGATTTGACTGAGCTCCTGTGACCTATTACTCACATATTTTCGATGATCTCGAAGGATTCTTGTCATTCGTGACGGCACATGAAGTGGTTTCTTTTCACTCTATAAAATAACATCAAGTTAATGATTATAATACTGCGATAACGGGTTTCTCCGACACCAATGTTTACAATACGGTGGCAACCGGAAACACTACGCAGACACCAGGAATGCCTTACAAATCCGCCTCCGATCCCACTTATCCGCCGCAGAGACAACAGATCACCGGCAGTGCTCAGTATGGTGGCCAGTATCAGCAGCAGCCGAATCAGTATGCTGCTCAAGGTTACACGCAGGTCACATCAGCGACTAGCAGTTATTCGGAGAGCTCCATGGCTCCAGCGAATAAGGACAATTTGGGTGTGACGGATCAGGAGTTGCAGGCGCTGCTGTCACAAAAGGACATAGCCACATCGCTGGCGGAAGACCTTCTCAAACACTTCGGTTCTGACGTTTGGAAACTGTCGTGAAGGAAGCGTTAATTAGTGAATGGAAATAACGTTACTATTCTTTCGCCGTCGAATCTCGAGAACGCGACAGAGGTGAAACTGGAAAAGTCGGAAGAAGCGGCTTCCCAGTCGACGCAGTCGAAATCGCGGCAGATGCTGTGACGACGACGGCCATGACGACAACCGCGACCGACGACCGTGAATACGATGAAATGTGAGACAACGACGGTAAAGTGCGAGACGACGACGTCATCAGTTATCCTCTAACACGACGATGACGACAACAACGATAAACAAGAGCGAGGCGACCAATATTTCCAAGACAGAAACCGATGATGAATTTGAAGCTCGAATCGTTATGCGAATCGCAACCGGAATATGAGCTAAACATTGAAATGGATGCCAAAACGGTGATCGAGTCATGCAAGGGTCAGGGCTAAAAGGAGTGCCGAATTGCTCGATACTGAGGCGATCGTTCGCCCACCGCCGGCGCCGCCGGACCCGCCCACTAACGATTGACGAAGGAACAACTGTTGCCGCCTACACCGTAGCGTCTATTTGGAGAACAAGAAGGATGCCTTCAGCCCGCATCTGCAGGAGTTTTGTTTGAAACACCCAATTGCTGTGATACGTGGCCTCGCGGCAGCGCTCAAGCTCGATCTGGGCCTTTTTCTCAACTAAGACTCTGGTCGAGGCAAATCCAGATCACGGTATCGAGGTACGCACACAAATGCAGCAGACCAGCGAGGAGAACTGGGATCCGGCGCTCAATAAGAAAGTCTGGAAACTGCATCAGTCACCGCAGCCACACGACGATCGCCAAATACGCGCAATATCAGGCCTCCAGTTTTCAGGAAAGCCTGAGAGAAGAGAAGATACAAGGCGGCGTACATGCTTCTAATCTGTCAGATTCAGATTCGAAGGACAGGCACCGGTCAGACGGTCCGACGTAAAAAGAATACTTTTGGTCTAGCCGGCCGACCGGGAACCAAGATGCTGCGCTTTGGTACCAACGTAGATCTGTCAGATGAGAGAAAGTGGAAGCCACAATTACATGAACTAATGAAGTTACCGGCCTTCGCCAGGGTAGTATCGGCCGGTAATATGCTCAGCCATGTAGGCCATGTGATCTTAGGAATGAACACCGTACAGTTGTATATGAAGGTATAATTAAAAATTTAATATAATAAAATTATGAAACAAAACGTTTTGAATGTTTCTAAATGTGATTTAATTTATGTAATCGTTTTTCAGGTACCTGGTAGCAGAACGCCTGGACACCAAGAGAACAATAACTTTTGTTCCATTAACATTAACATCGGACCGGGCGACTGCGAATGGTTTGCAGTACCAGATGCGTATTGGGGGCGTGATATGCTCACTCTGCGAGCGCAATGGCATCAGTTATCTGCACGGCAGCTGGTGGCCGAATCTAGACGATTTGTACGAGGAGAATATCCCAGTGTACAGGTTCCATCAGCGACCGGGCGACCTCGTGTGGGTGAACGCGGGTTGTGTACACTGGGTGCAGGCGGTTGGCTGGTGTAACAATATTGCGTGGAACGTCGGCCCGCTTACTGCCAGACAGTATCAGCTCGCGATCGAGCGTTACGAATGGAACAAGCTGCAGGCATTCAAGTCGATTGTGCCGATGGTGCATCTTTCGTGGAATTTAGCACGTAATATCAAGGTGTCGGATCCACGACTATTCGAGCTGATCAAGAACTGTCTTCTGCGAACGATGAGACAGTGTTGCTTAATACTGGAATTCGTGAAGAGCAAAGACGTAGAAGTGCGATTCCACGGCCGCGGCAAGAACGAGGCCTCACATTATTGCGGCCAGTGCGAGGTATGCTTTCTTATGCTAATGATCTTGAAAACTAATGTGCTGTCTGGATTTTTATTTTCTTTTTTTTCGAGATTTTAATTTAATTAAATTCGAAACTCTGTACAATAACTACATAATAATCGGTAAATTAAATATATGAAATTCTATAGCCTCGACATTTTATTTCAATTTTTCCTTTTTTTTATTTAAGTTATCTTGTACAATCAGCACTCTATACACAGTTATATATAATTTCTTGTTAGCATACGTGTATATTTTTATAAAATGTTCATGTATTACTTTTTTATTTATATGATATTTTTTATCTTTGCACGTTTTAATAAGTTTATTATATTAAGAAAGAATGTTCAACGTTTTTTGCAGATTGAAGTGTTCAACATCCTGTTTATCCGTGAACAGGAAAAACGTCATGTAGTGCACTGCATGGATTGTGCACGTAAACAATCTCCTTCGTTGGAAGGATTCGTCTGTCTGGAGGAGTATCGTATGCGCGACTTGATGGACGTTTACGATGGATTTACCTTGCACATGCCACCTTGCACACTAGCCACCGCTACCAACACCACTACTACAACCTCATCATCGTCGTCGATAGTAACAACGATGTTACAGGCACAGACTGGCCAGACCTCCTGAGGTTACATGCAACACATATATTTGGATTTCCTGAGCACGCTGCAGCAGTAGTGATCACTACCATCCGGGAAATGCGAATTCTTTCCGGATGGTGATGATCACTACTGCTAGTGTTAGTCCTTGTGTTAATGCGAGACAAGACATTTCATACGATAAGCATTATCCATGTACCTGAGAGCTACGCGAAAAGAGGCGGGACCGGTTCTTTAAGAGCTCCTCGTAGGCGACCGTCCAAAAATATACTGGATGGTGTGAAAGCTTGACAGTAATTTCTCTCGAGATATCGAGTTTTAGGGAAAAATATTTCGAGTGAAAATGATTAGATCTTGAGGATGCATTTTTTACTGATGTAAAATTGCTTTAGTCTAAGAATGTGCTCCGTTAAATATTTCTTTCTTCCTTTAATAGCAATGTTTTCAGAGACATTAGCTTGTCATGCTTTACCTCATCCTGTACATGTATATATACACATGTGTATACATATGTATGCATACATGCATACGTACATTATACACACACATACAAACACACACACATACACACTTATATATATTTTTAATTTGTGTACGGCAGCCTTTTTAGTATGCGCTATAATCTACATCTGACCATTCGAATTCGCTGTTAACCTTGGTTTCCATGTACGCGTAGCCGTGCGTTAAATTGCGCGTCAAACGCGCACGTTTGAAAAAAGCACGCATTTGATTGGTGTAACCTATGGAGACGCATGTTTGACGCGTGTTATAACGCGCGGAAACGCGTGCATGGAAACCAGGGGTTAGGGACATGATTATCGCGACAGAGCCTCATGAGCCGATCCCAAAAAAAGAAGAGAGACGAAAAGGGAGGGGCAGCCCTCGGTAGACGCGAAGACTGATTCGCGCTGCTTGCGGCTCGCTCGCTCGTTAGTTAGCCCTGTTTGTACAAATCTCTAACTCGCTTATCTATAAAAAAAAAACATCACCACCGTCGCCAGATTATTCCCTGTAAATATGCAACAGCGACCACATGATTATCTTTCTATATAGCTCTCGGGTATTGGCCAGAGAAGACTGTCTCTAATTATTAAAAGACGTAATAATCGGCCCGCGGCATCGCCATGCGATCATTCTCGTTTTAGCGCGCTGGACATCTTTTACTGGATTCGACCTGGTTTTTCTTATCATTGTTTTATTTATTATTGTAATTATAACGATTTTATTGTGATTTGTGATTGAGATTGGAAATCTCTAAATGTTAGACATCGTGTCGCGAACAGCGTTTTTCTTTTCATCGTGGACTTGAAATCTAATGTTTGAGTTTTTGTTTTTTGTTCTTCGTCCTCTTCGCGATTAGTTCGGAGTGTAAGACTATGCGTAATACGTTTTCACTGCCACTTACGAAACCGCTGAGATAAAGTGAGAGATTCGCTCTTTATCGTATGTATTAAGGATCGTATAAGAATGAGAGGTTACCTATCGTTGATTAATCATTGTTAGGAAAATACGTATATAAAGGTATGTACATTACTGCTATGCGTGGTACTGCTCAAATCATTTGTACATTTTGTATGCGAATCTATGAGATCAGGACTTAAAAGAAAAAGAAGAAATTAGTAAGAATACTTCTAAAATGTAGCATGATCTCTACTGCCAACCATGCATGTTAAATGAAATAATCAATTATTAAAATTTAGGTGTTACATAAAATTAAAGCCTCGATCATGGAATTTTAATATCTAGGACGATTATCATTTGTCCAAATTTACAAATTTAGAAATTAAAAAAAAGTAAAGGTAAAGGGTCTAGCAAAATGAACTGGAATAGAAATATGACGGTGACCCATGATCTATGTCTCGGGTTTAAAAGTGAAATCTTCGAATTTTATTTAATTGTGGTTTTCTCGCGTGCGACGTCAACTACTTTTTATGAAATATACAATATTTTTGTTTTTCATTTAAATCATATTTCTGCGATAAGAGGTCAATGTGTGTGTGCGCACTGTGATTTTTGTTAGCAAAATTCTCGAGCTTTAGCAAGGAAAAAATGTAGAGGAAACAGATATACGCGAGAGTTGTGCGCCGCTCGCAGGGCGATGATACGCGATGATGAAATGAGAAGGCAAGATATAATTTTCGGAAAGGGGAGAGAATAGAGACACACCGTAGAAGAGAAGGAGAGCTTCTTGTTCATCAGGTTAATCGTACTTTAAGACAAACGTACCTTCACTCACAGTCTCGTCAATTGATCACGGCGTTCACAGCCGACGTAACGTGCCAGAGCGCTTACCGTACCACCACCCTGTATATTAGCCCGATCCGAGGAACTTGAGGATTAAGAGTAATATCTTTGCCATTGTTAAACTAATATTATACAAGACAAAATTAGCGGAAACTGAATAATTGAGGTACCCGGCCTGCCACTACAGCTACACTGGGCTGAAAGGCGAAGGAAATCCCGTCACTTGCGATTACCTGCAATTGTTCCTTTAATAAAAACGGATTTACTTTTAATTTTCAACTCCTCGACCCCCGATTCGAGCGAACTGCGCGCGAGAGGGGGGTAGAAGAAAGAAGAAGAAAACAAAGTAGTTAGCTCTTCGCGCCACGAAAAAGGATCATCCAAAAAAGAAGCGATGTATTTTTAAATATCTAGAAGCGCTAGTTCACCACCGAGTCAGTAGTTTCGAGGAATTAAACAAGAGAAAAAGGAGAACCGCCGCGTTCTCCTCTTATTTTCTACACAATTGTACTCTAGACAAGTCATAAATGCCCATAACTTTCGCTGAATCAATGTATCAATGTCGTCTGCTACTTTCAACCACTCTTTTTTTATTTAAAGCAACATACATCTGTTCAGGAAAAATTTTGTCAGGCTGTACAAAATCGCAGGTCCGCGAGTACTTTTAAAGACTGTGCGGCGAGGAAAGACACATGAATACCTCGCTTTGCCCTGAATCTAGATAATGTCATTGGGGCGTGAATTTTCAAGGCGATCATTTAACGTCTGCTATCGATTTAAGGTAATCTCAGGATATATTGATATAAAATATAAAAGAAAAATATATGAGATAGGTATAACGTGTCTCGCCACATGATAAGATGCCCAACTCTACTCCCTATCGCGTGATCGATTCCTTGATCTTGATGACAAAGTCCGACATAGAAGAAGATTCTTAGAAGATTCTCGAAGGATTCTAACAAAATTCCTAAGAGACTAATTACGAGTTTTGATTTTATTCCTGAAGGCTTTTAAAAAATTAATTTTCATCTAATGAGAGATCTTGATTGACCTGTGGCGAAGGAGAAAATCCCTGGAAGGATCTTTCTAATGTTTTTCAATCGAATCTTACTTGAAGTATTCAAGAGCTTTACTGAAATAAGAGATTCTTTATTTTCCTCCTATTCCCATTCACTCAGATTTACATCAAGAAGTTACTATAAAGCAAAAATCCTATCGATGTCTGGATATCGGAATATACTCTTTTTTTTATAGTGCAATGATATATGCAGATGACATTGTAAATGCGCCCGAGAGAATGGAAGGCTTATAGTAATTTTTGCGAGCAAAACGTTGATTGGTTTAGTCGCAAAGTGTGTCAATTTGCACACAGCTTATAAACGCCCGGGAGTCTTCAATGAAATTTACAATATATTCGAGCGAATATGTTAAGGCATTTGTGGCATAATTAGCGTACAGCAACGACAACCATGCGCGACGCTTCGGGACGAAATGTAGAAAAGGAAAATAAGATACATGAGCCGTAAAGACGACTTGTGGTCCACGACAAAACACCTTCGTCAGAGGATGTAAACAGTTTTGTTTCTCGTACATTTTAAATCGTACACACAAGCACGCTATATGATCTCAACTTTGCACGATGCCGGCGGAAAGAGAAGTGATCGATATACCGCGTATTACTTTTCCACCGGTAGCCGCAAGTTCCGAACTGATTTGACATCTTTCGCTATTCCGTAAATTATATATATACATATATACATATATACATATTATAAATATATAAATATACAAATAAATAAATAAATAAATAAATATATATATATATATATATATATTTAATGTAAAGGATAAGGATAATAGGGAAATTCATAAGTAGGAGAGCTCGTATGAGCTTCTTCGTAATTAGAACGAGACCGGTCGTTTATACCACGATCGCAAATCGTGCGTTTGTTCGATATTTTCATAAATTAAAACGGTAAATCATGAAGAAATATGCGTGTGACGCTACTCTGATCCTTCTAGTTCGAAAATGAGCCCGTCTTTTGTAAAAGCTCCACTCACGTAACTGTTTATCTGCGAGCTTATTGGGTTCCAACATCAAGCACTATGACATCTGGTGGCAAGATGTGCAACTATTATAACCGTACACTAGCAATTTATTGAATGTCTGATTTATTGTGATTTTATTTAATCAAAACATGGAGCATGTTACGTTGCCTTCTCATTTGAGCCGAACGTATAAGGTTTATTGTGCCATAAAAAATTGTGGCAGCAGATCGGATAAAAACTTAAATTTGACGTTTCACACCTTTCCAAAGGAAAACGACCGTGTTGTATATCTGACAAATTATTTCGGTCAAAAGGAAAAAGTAGATAAATTGAAAGCGTGGAAAAAAGTGACCAAAGTTAAAATTGTGCATAAGACCACGACAGTGTGTTCGCGTTACTTCAAAACGACGGATTACATATTTCCTGGTAGGTTATATTTATAGATATAAAAAAACGCACGTTTTCAGAAATAAATGAAATGTTTTAGATATGTAATCATGTGCAATATTATTTCAAAATTAATGTTTTTTTCTAGATATTCCTAGCAAAATGCGACGACTTTGACGTTTGGATCGTTTTCGCTATTTAAAAGTTTTCCACATTTTAACAAATGTCCTACGCTTAAAATACTTTCTCTCTCTCTATAATTCCTCTCAGATGGGCTTGTATGGGCCCACTCACAAATATGTTGCATAGTTAGCCACATATTTATTAAAAACTTAGCGCTGTCACCGGTACGTCAAATATTTATTGTGCGGTTAATTCGGCCATATTGGATTATATGATATAAGCCCCGCCCCCATGTTGGAACCCAATCCCTCTTCTTGTATGTAGAGATGAATAGGGATTTTTCGACGGAAGGATATTCAGACGCGTGCAAACGAGTTCGAGCGTTCTTGATAAACGCACAAAAGTAAAGCCCCTTGCACAATACCAGTCAACAGGCAATAGGAACAGGGAATAGAAATAAGAAATCATGTATAAATGCAGAATAAACAGTGACACAGGCAATAGACACAGAGTTTCCGTCACGTTGGAAATTCTGTGCCTATTGCCTGTTGCCAACCAATCATAGCATTCGAATTTTTTAGGTTGTAATTAACGATTTTTTGGTTATTTCCTGTTCCTATTGCCTGCTTGGCACTGTGCAAGGGGTTTAAAGACCGTCGTTAATTCTCCATGGGCCGCAATGCGATTTCGAGGCGGGCACACAATCGTGATTTATAGGTAAGAAGAAACTAAAAACGAGCATTTCTTTTGAATAATTTCGTCCATGGAGGATTAAATCGGTCAGGGGACAGAGGAGAAGGAAAGTGTATAAGAGCATATTTTCGCTATAAACTACTTCTATTACTATTACTACTACTCCTACTCCTACTCCTACTCCTACTCCTACTCCTACTCCTACTCCTACTCCTACTCCTACTACTACTACTACTACTACTATTACTACTACTACTACTACTACTACTACTACCACTACTACTACTACTACTACTACTACTTCTAATTTAAGTTGTACGCCCTACGAAAGAGACCGAGCAGACCAGACGAGAATTATTTTTTGTCCGTGAAATAATATAGCGAGGTAATATTTTTCTTATCAATCCAGCCGTATACATGGATATAAATCTGTATAAAAGAGCCGTAGCGTTTATTATACATACATACATATAATATATACAGGTTGAGAAACTTATATCTCGGAAACAAAGTATTTTAGAGAAAAATGTTTCAAACGACTATCCAAGGTCAAACCAATGACATCATCCTATATCTTCCTCGAAGTCACAAAACCTTTGTACGGGACATTTTTCTTTAAAATGCTTTGTTTCCGAAATATAAGTTTGTAACTTTAACTGACTCACGCTGTCTTATTGTCTGTCTGTTTGTATGTATGTGTGTGTGTGTGTGTGTGTGTGTGTGTGTGTGTGTGTGTGTGTGTGTGTGTGTGTGTGTATTGATGTATGTATGTATGTTGTGTATGTGTATGTGTACGTGTGTGTGTGTGCGCGCGCGCGTGTGTGCGTGTGCGCGCGCGCGTGTACGTGTGCGTGTGCGTGTGCGTGTGCATGCACGCGCGCGCGTGCAGCTTTTGAAAAGAATACGGCTGAACACTATGTCGCTGTAAGCTATACATTTCTCAACAACAACGTGAAAACATTCACTGCCAAATTGTGATAAACGTGAGGAATCCCACCTTTAAGCCAGCGTTTTCTTTTGATCGCATTGACCAATCGTTTTCGCGCTCCATCCGCCCCTCCCCTGTTTTTGCAATCTTCCCCACTACGAGAGTTTACCCCTTGTATAACAACAACAACAACAACAACAACAACGATAATAATAATAATAAAATAAATAGTTACCGCGCATCCAATCCGATCATAGTAATCTATTTTTCCTTAAATGAAGCTAGACTAATCTAGACGAGGAAGAACGAAGAAGTAGTCTCGACCAATGCAGCTAGAAACGAAGGAAACCGCTCCCCTATCTTAAGCACCACAATTTACTGGCCGTATTTTAAAGCGAAAAACAGATATTGTAGATCGAAGCGATATTTTTAAACAGGGCACGTTTTACCGAGGGAAAGAGATAGTGGCGAGAGACGAAAGATAAAAGAGGGGAAAGGAAGCATCTTCCGAACCGCCTTTTTAGCGCTCTTCTAATTGTATGTTCATTATGTGTACAGTGCCTTTGTATATTAAATGAGACAAGTCCCTCCCTTCGTTCCTCGGAGAAAGCAATAGACTACGCGATTTGAGCAAAATTTTCCGAGCATTCTTGACAAGAATCTCCATTGGCTCTTACATTGTTAAGGACTGTAATTGTGATACAAATTAAACCGTAACTGTCTTCACTTTTTAAAGATTAATATTTCAATGTCAATTAGAACAAATGTTATTTAACGTTTAAAGTAGAAATTGGATGTTAAAAAATTTAAGAAAAAACTTAATTATTATTATACAATTTTATTACAAAAAAAAGATATAATTTTTGTTTTGATACAGTAATGCTCAATTTTGTGTCTAAATTTCGTGACGTAATAACATAATTTTCGCCCTGAAATTCTTTAGAGAATGCGAAATTTTGCTGATGATAATCGATTAATAGTAAGTGAAAGAATAAATGCGTGTAATCTTGAGGGAAAGGGAGGCGCGCGGTCCTTTCTACCCCTGATAGCACAGTGTCAGTTGGTGCCGTCATGATGCCGTCGTGATGCTGTTAATATGCACGAAATTCGTGTATATTGACAGCACCACGACGGCATCATGACGGCACCAACTGACACTGTGCTATCAGGGACGTATCGTAACGTTCTTCTGACTAGGTTCATAATTGTAATGAATTGTCTAACGATTAATATGTAAAATTAGATTAATTCGAGTATGTTGTAAAAGTCGTGTACAGTCGAGCCGGCCGATCGAATCGGTCGCGAAGGTGCGGTGGCCTCTCGAAATCGCGCGACGGTGGTCACCTTGTAGCTAGCCTTATTATGATTACCATTATTGCCATTATTATCATGGATTATTATTACGATTATAAATATTGTGTTTATCGTAATAATGTGTAATATACGAGGTTACACGGAGCCAGAGACGTTGTGCATTTCCACCTGTCACCGATTACTATAATTATATTAGTATAATAATAATGTCTTTTACAGCAAGCATATTATAATGCTATTCTGTGAAGAAATTAATCATCAGCGTTCTCATTATATTCATGACGTTATTAATTTTTTTTTATTTTGAAGTAGCCGAGCTATTCTATTAACTATCAGAATCATTTTGCTGTAACAAATAAAACTTGTGATTAAAGTTCCAATTAAAAAGGGCGCAACTCGTGTTTGTATAAGATCGATTATTTATTATAAGTGCTATATACATTAAATATTTTGTGGCAAGATGACACGGAAATGTAAAATTGGACAGAATTTCTTTTCAAATACTGTCGTGCTTATCAGATTGGTGCAAAAATTTATCATTTTTTTCTATTAATATCGATGTCTTACTATCGGTATACTGTATGTTTCATTATCTTTCTTAAAGAATTGCAACAATTTCTTCCAGATGAAATCTATATACATCATGGACTATTAGAAATGTAAAGCTGCGCAATTTGTTTTAGATCAACGGTAAGATTTTCCGCACCAATCTGGCAGTATCTGCAAAGCTATGCACTGAGAACTATTCTCAGAGATTCTCAATTTATGTTCTTCGCATCGCCTGTTTTCTGATTTGCTTGCGGCGCGCTTGGACCACACCGTAGACTACCGCGGCAAGGCTGCGGCAGGTGCTTCTGTGTCTAGGAGTGCCCTCTTGTTGTAGGGTGGCTTTGCCCAACACGAAGTACGTCTCCATCGTGCCTTTCCCCTTTACCTCGATTAGCCCGCGTTTCTGAGTCTGATAACCCCTCGATTCCAGAAACTGCTCGCACACGACGGATTGATAAATTAGCGCGATTCTCAATTGCTATTTTAGAGAATAAAATATAAAGTCGACGAAAAAATGAACATAGGTTGCATGAAAATATCATTGAAGTGTCGCTCTGCATTTACCTTTCAAAGTATCGACATGCAAAAAATTAAGAAATAATTTGTGTATGAAGCTCAGGACCGCTTTTTTAAAAACCATTATTATTGCCGCTTTTATTATTACCCTGGCGATGTCATGCGGGACTTGTATCTTGCCCATCACACCGGTGGAGTCCATTCTGGAAGCCTCGTTCACGGTGTTGCCCCATATGTCGAAGACCGGCTTTCGGGCTCCGATTACGCCGCCTACAAGGGGCCCACAGCTGATGCCCACTCGCAGGTCAAAATTATTGAATGAGTGAACGTTCACGTCCTCGAGACGATGGCGCATGGCCACCGCGTAGTCCACCAGCCTGCACAAGTGCTCCATATCGTCGCCGCTGTTATCCTATCATTTGAGTTTAATTCTTGTACCCCACATCAATTTATCCAATTTAAACCTCTTATGTCCATTTTTTACTAATGTAATTTTATTTTAATCTCGGTTTAACTTATTTTTTTATCTTTTTCTAATCTTTAAAACTAGGAAAAGATAAAAAGTAAGTTAAACATAAATTAAAGTTAATCTACATTGGTAGAAATGGAAATTAATATATATTAGAGATAGGATCAAGTTCAATATATACTTAAAAACCCTTTAAATCCAATAATTGAAAACAAAACAAGTAGCTTCCTTCGCCAGTAAATAAATTCTAAACAGAAGTTGTTTTTGTTCGACCCAACTGGCCAAATAATTAATATATTTAAACTCACAACGTTTTGACCGTAATTTCGGTCCTTCTCAAGTGAGAAAATTAATCAAGCCATACATTCTCAAAAACCGCGTACAAAATATCCATTACGTCGCTGACATCGTGCTCTAATTACATCATACATACGTAAAGCTAAAAAGTGGAAAAAAACTCACGATAGTCAATAAGATAAAATAATATTGCTCAGAAGTCATAAGATAAAAAGTTAGAATAAAAAATATAATTAAATTAAAGTAAAAAATGTACAGAGTAAAGTAAAAAGCTTACATATCCTGTGCATCAAGACAAAAAATAAGAACAGTACAGCGTGGAACAAAGGAAACGTCGCAAGCCATATCTACGAACACATCCGTACAGCCTGACAGTCAAAGTCATACTGAAATGACCGATACAATAAGCGAATAACTATAGTTAGGGAGCTGGCGAGCATTTCGGTATGATTTGCTCGTGTTTCATATCGATAGGAATTTAAGTTCAGATCAATACGAATCGATTTGGTCCAGTCAATTAAGGTCCTACGTCGTTGCGTTTTTGCGTTACAGCGCTTGTAAAAAAAAAAATACTAAATTATTTGCTCATGTCTGCCTCTGGGGCTGATGGTCAAAATCATGAAAACGAAGAAAATCCATGAGGCAGACATCCAGGGCTCTGCATTATCACGGGACTATGGCACGCCGTTTTGCTATTTAATACTATCATAAAAATTCTACCAAATTAAATTGATACTCAAAGAAAATAAATTATTTTATGTCTAGACATATTTATAATTCATCGAATTATTATTAAGCTATTACATAAATGAAAATGCAGAATTAAAATTATGTCTAGACAAAATATTAATTCTGAAATTATTTTATGTTATAACATAAAATTTTTTCGGGAATTAAAATTATGCACATAATTGTAATTGCCGATTTTGTATTATGTACATAATTTTAATTCTAGAATTTTTATTATGTACATAAATTTAATTTTATAATTTTTATGTACATAATTTTAATTCTTGACTTTCCATTATGTACATAATTTTAATTCTTGAATTTTTATTATGTACATAATTTTAATTCTTGAATTTCAATTATGTACATAATTTTAATTATAGAATTTTTATTATGTACATAAATTTAATTTTATAATTTTTATGTACATAATTTTAATTCTTGAATTTCTCTTATGTACATAATTTTAATTCTTGAATTTCAATTATGTACATAATTTTGACGTAGAACTACGTCTTTCTCCGCGGTATGGGGGGTATCCACGGATGTAACGATGTAACGATGTAACGATGTAACGATGTAACGATGTAACGAAAATATGTCACACTTTGAACGTTTAGATCTTCGCAACTAATAATCGTAGAGTAATCATTGACATCTCATTTTAAAGCTTAAGAAGTCCCATTTATGATAAATCCAGCCCGAACTCTCTATTCCTTTCCGTTTAGATATAGTAGCGTTAGAAAGTTTAGCTAAATTTCTTAACGATGTAACGAAAATATGTCACACTTTGAACGTTTAGATCTTCGCAACTAATAATCGTAGAGTAATCATTGACATCTTATTTTAAAGCTTAAGAAGTCCCATTTATGATAAATCTAGCCCGAACCTTCTATTCCTTTCCGTTTAGATATAGTAGCGTTAAAAAGTTTAGCTAAATTTCTTAACGATGTAACGAAAATATGTCACACTTTGAACGTTTAGATCTTCGCAACTAATAATCGTAGAGTAATCATTGACATCTCATTTTAAAGCTTAAGAAGTCCCATTTATGATAAATCCAGCCCAAACTCTCTATTTCTTTCCGTTTAGATATAGTAGCGTTAGACAGTTTAGCTAAATTTCTTGTAGATGCAACGAAAACATGTCACATTTTGAACGTTTTTATCTTCGAAACTAATAATCGTAGAGTAATCATTGACATCTCAATTTAAAGCTTAAGAAGTCCCCTTTATGAAAAATCCAGACCGAACTCTCTATTTCTTTCCGTTTCGTTATAGTAGCGTTTTAAAGTTTCGCAAAATTTCTTGTAGATTCAACGAAAACATGTCTCACTTTGAACGTTTAGATCTTCGAAACTATTAATCGTAGACTAATAAATGACATCTCATTTTAAAGCTTAAGGAGTCCCTTTTATAAAAAATTTTGACCGAACTCTCTATTTGTTACCGTTTCGATATAGTAGAGTTTGAAAGTTTAGCTAAATTCCTGTTAGTAAACGCTGCATTGAATTTTGCGATAGAACAGTACGTATAACTTAATTTTTTAAAGAAAATTTTTAAAAAAATTTAAATAGAAATCAGCGATAAGACTACTGAAGAGAATCTACAAAATAATAAGCATGGTTTATAAGATAAAAAAAATCTTTAATTTTGCGCATACATGTATTCACGCACTCACATCCCTGTATATATGCACAACGCACACGCGCGCGCGCGCGCACGCACGCACGCACGCACGCACGCACACACACACGCACGCACGCACGCACACACACACACACACACACACACACACACACACACAAACAAACACACACACACACAAACAAACACACACACACGCACACGCACACGCATACGCATACGCATACGCACACGTACACGCACACGCACATGTACACGCACACGCATACGCACACGTACACGCACGCTAACGCACACGCGCATGCATACGCACACGTACACGCACACGCACACGCACACGCACATGTACACGCACACGCATACGCACACATACACGCACACGCAGACAAACACGCACACGCACACGCATAGGCACACCTACACAAACACGCACACGCACACAAACGCGCACACGTAACAAACACAATCACGCACACGCACACAAACGCGCACACGCACACAAACACAAACACGCACACACTCATTCATAAACACAAATACACTGTAAGAAATATAGACGACGTTGATGAAAAAAAAAGAATGGGCACAGTAACAACTGTGCCGCAAGCAACACGTAGAACTACGTCAACTGTCACTGATGATGAACTCGGCGTTACAGCCCTGTGTGGGCCTTGGCCTCCCTTGATCACGAATACTTTAACATGAAATAGTGACAGTTGACGTAGTTCTACGTGTTGCTTGCGGCACAGTTGTTACTGTGCCCATTCTTTTTAATTCTTGAATTTCTATTATGTACATAATTTTAATTCCCGAATTTTTATGCACATAATTTTAATTCTTGAATTTTTATGTACATAATTTTAATTATTGAATTCCTATTATGTACATAATTTTAATTCTTAAATTTCATCAATTATGTACATAATTTTAATTCTTAAATTTTTATGTAGATACATAATTTTAATTATTGAATTTTTATTATGTACTGTGACGTGGCAGTTTTGCTGCACCGTTGCAGCGCCCCGCCGCCGTCACAAGGCACGGTTTCGCGACCTTTTGATGCCCAAGGACGGTCCAACGAATCGATGCGAGATCTCCAGGGGGCCTATTCTAATCGCGTTGCGTATTATTAATTTTTGTTTTATTTTGTATTATTTACGCGGCGCCTCACCGAGCCAAAAACAGGAGTCCCTGAGATTGGACCAAGGAGTAGCGGAGTGGACGACAAGGACGGAAGCGAAAAATTGGCGACGACCAGCGGATTTTGAGGACGCTTGCGGCCGCAGAGCACAGGGAAGCGCTAGAGGATACACGCGTGGCGAGTGACACAGCGACGGGCGGATCCGTGAAGGCAGAGCCCCGGGACGCCGGGGCAAAATCAACTCACCGGCCCTCCTCACCCTACTGACCGGACGCCGGGGTGGTTGGCCACCATACCCGGGCCGAAAGGAAGGAACACGGAGGCAATCACGTCCCGTCCGCTGCGCCAGGAGGAAACCCGAAAAATTTTGCTGCGCGAACGAAGGGCCGTCGAGCGCCCTGCGAAAAGCCGTGATTAACGGCCCTGTGCGACGAAACACCGCGAGCCTGCGAGCTCACCTCTTATTGGTCAGCGCGATAGTTCGCGGGGCCGCGTACGCCCGGGGTGGGGTACGCTATCGATTCCGCCATCGAGCGAGAATTTCGGGAGCATTCGTGGATCGTCCTCGGTAGCCTCGACACGCTTGCCTCAAGTCGCGATATTTTGGGTACTTCGCACTTCCGTCTCTAGTACTTTGGAGCTGGCCGAAATTCTCGTAGCCATACTCTCGACCCTTGGGACGACGGCAAGGACCCTCAGGAGGGAGACTGGCCTACGGTGAGGTTGCCTCGGTATTATATGATGTAAAGCCACGACACCGCCCCCCGGGTTGCGCTCTTGCTCGGGAATTCTCACGATAATTAGTGTGTTCGCCGATCAGGCGTAGTTAGTGATCGATAACGAGAGCGAAGGGCACCGGAATGGTCTCGTGGCAGTAGGATCGCGACCGAAATCATAGACTCCTGGAGATCGCGGTAGGCGCGTCGATAACGCCGTTCGACATCGCAAGTTCGTCGTTCCTCACGTCCTTCGCGTTCATGTCCGCGCGTCTCGTGGTGTGCCGTGTTCCGCCCGGTCGGAACTTAGATTCTGCGAGTGATAGGGCTTACGTGAGAAATTCGGCGTCTCGGTTTAATTGCGTAGGATGTTATTCGCGTTGTCGTCCTACTCGTGTTCGGAGACTGCCCGCGCTCGATCCGTTGTGTGTAATTGGTTTTTGCTTTGTAATTTCGTTCACGTCGACAGACCATTTGCGTTGGAATGTTGCTTGCGTTAACCTTCGTATTACGTGCGTTAGTTATAATACTCCGCGTTTCCTCGCGATTACGCCGAATTTTATCTCGCGTCATTGCAGTGCGTTCGATCCTCATTTCATTGGGACGAGGCTTGCGCCGCGATTCTCATTCGCGTTAAATTAAGATAATTGGCGGCAGAATTCTTGCGCGACTCGATGCGTGGCGTTCACGCGCTCCGAGCGTAACGCCCCATACCTTCGAGATCTTTCATGTGAGACCATATTTTCTATCTCACTCGGATTACTTCGCGTTTACTGTCGATGTTTTATATTAGCCATAAGTTGTTCTCATGTATTCCTCGGATCTAATCACCGCGCCTTCTGCGCGTTCAAAGTACGATACCGTAACGCTCCATTCATTTCTGGCGTCTGCGCTATCACCGCTTTTTTTTTGTTTCGCTTTTGGACACCCGCGTTATCGAGCGATAGATCTGTCAGATAGACTGAAGCCGAATTGGCCTTTACGGTTTTGTTTTTGAGTGATTGCAGAATAAATGTTATTCTTAAATTGTTAATCGATTGAGTTCGTGGTATTAATTTTTTTTGTCGTCACCCCGCCGAATATCGCGCTGCCTTTCATCAACCCCGCCTGAGTATTAGGTCGAGCTAGCCAATTCCTCGCACATCCGCACGTGTCGTTTTGCGTCTCGTTTCGGTTTTCTTTCGCGATTTCGCGGACGCGCATTTACGCGTCTGGCGCCCAACGGTAAAATCGTTTCGCGAAGTGTCGGAGGTGCGAGGGAATCGTTGGAGAGGCCTACCATCCTGCTCTCCTCAATCCTTTTGATCCGGCACACGCCCCGGAGCGGTCCGGGAGTGAAAAAGTCGTGACAGTACATAATGGAAATTCAAGAATTAAAATTATGTACATAATAAAAATTCAGGAATTAAAATTATGTACATAATGGAAATTCAAGATTTAAAATTATGTACATAATAAAAATTTAAGAATTAAAATCATGTACATAATAAAAATTCAGGAATTAAAATTATGTTCATAATGGAAATTCTCAATAAATATTATGTCTTGACATAATAAAAATTTCTTTCAATTTAAAATTTTATATGAAATCTAGGATTGAAATGATAGTAGCACGTAATTCTAATTTTCATTTTTCATTATGTCATGGCATAATTTTTATTCACTGAAATTCTATTGACCATGACAATTTTAATTCGTGAATTTTTATTATGTTGTAGTATAATTTTAATTTACTGAATTACTATGATAGTTTACATAATTTATATTTCTGCAATTATTATTATGTTACGACATAATAAAAATACATTAATATTATCTCATGACATAATAAAAATGAATTAAAATTATGTCTTGACATAAAAGTAATTCGACATATAAACTGTACCTTTCTCTATGTATGGCACGCCGTTTTGCTATTTATTCATGAATATTTTACTTTGAATTAATTTTACGTGATTACATAATTTTAATTTATTTTTATTATGTTATGACATAATAAAAATGGTTCCGAAAAACTATCTACTTAAGTTTAAATCAATTACTGAATTTTTATTTTAGATTAAAAAATCCTATTAATAAATAGCAAAACGGCGTGCCATACGGGACGTAGTTGTAAAAATGTAAAAAAAAGCTCTACTAACTCATTTGCTGATGGTTCTAGTTGCGTCCATTCTATTCATTATGACTCCCTAAATACGAAAAAAATTTGGCAGACATTTTGCTCACTGATTTTGAGCTGTACAATTTTTTGAAATTCATGGAATCAAGGGAAAGCGAGTATTACGGCTGATTATTGTTATTATTAATAGTTTTACTATTATAGTTTTACTCTCCACCCTACAACGAGCGTCTTATGTTTTGATGGTAGTGCCATCTCCTGGTGCTGCGTTTGTGTGCGTACGTACGCTGTTTCAGATCTTTAGGCATAGTACACATAGGGCACTTTAAATCGCACGTTTTGCTAACGCGCGCTCCGATTTTTTAGATACTATATAAACGCTTACACACTAGAATTACTTCAAAAACTCCAAATACTCCAAAACTCTTAATGAGCGTTTTGGAGCACGCGCTCCAAATCGTTTACTGTGTACTAAGCCTTACGCTTTATAAGACGTTTTTCTTCGTATGAGCGAACGTGCCTGAGAGGGAAAGAAAGCGTGTGAAAGAAGAGAAGGCTATTATATACATTATACATCTATATATAAGTTTACCCCAGCTGTATCGTACATATACATTTAGATACACAATACGGAAAAGGTCGGAACTACGGAGTTATACCGTTCTCACTTACTTCTTTCCAATAAAAGACAGACGAACTATGCAGTTATTTAAGGTAGTTCGATGATGAACGACTTTTGCCAAAAGTGATAGGTTTTATTTTTTATATCGAAAGAAGGAACTCTCCTGAATCGATTAAGCCCAGAAAGAAGATAATTCACCGTTCTCAAGATATTTAATTTCAAAATTAGGTGATTTTAACATTGGTCTAATAGGAAAAGAGATATTTTCCTATAAATAACACGAGTTTGCGAAAAATCTTTTGCCAAAAATGTCCGAACAATATATGTCGATAGAAAGAGGACACTGTGAGGAAGCCTATAGTTGAAGGTGAACACGATCCACCGTATAGTTTTTTTTAAATTAATAATTAAAGTTTGGTTTCCGGTGCTCAAGCGCTGATTTTCACAACTCGAGCGTGGCGACGTGGCAACGCCGCACGCTGGGATCGTCGGCGTAAGGTTAGGTGCACGTTAGGTGTGAGTGAGCGCAAAGACAAACAAGTGTACCAACCGCACGAACTGTTTGGCGTTGCCATGTCGCTGCCCTCATCTCGTACATGAGGGCAGCGAGGAAAATTGTTTATGTAAAAAATTACATGCACCTTGTGGCGAAATTACTGTACTTCAGTAAATCGCCATAATAACGCAATAATTCAATCAAAATAATCTTCGAAGTAGAGCACTCAAGAGTTGGCACAAGTTGAAAATTATAGTCAAGCGACGCATTAACACACTTCATTTTAATCTATTTCAGACAAAATATTATTCTACAATGTAAAAATTACTTACTAATGGTCTTTTTACGTCGTTACAAAGTTTTGCAATGCATTATCCTATTTTTTTATGATCATATAAATGATTTGATAAAAAAATCATAAACATTGTTGTGACTTCGGCCCTTCATCATCGAACTACCTTAACAGACACTCTGGAATGAAACGCTCTTCCAAGATTCACTTGTCAATGTATTTATTATGTGTTTATGCTATATGCTGGTTGTAGGCTGGCTCCTGGGTACCGGAGCGTGAGACATTGGATTAACACAAAAAAAAACACTCTGGAATGAAACAGTTAACAGACTTAGAACCCGAATATTTGAAATATGTTTTGAAAATCGCTCTTATCGATTGCTTATGGCTTATATGTAACATTAATTATTTTTATTGATATTTTGTAGTCGTAGAATTTTTTACTTGTAGCTTGGCGCGAGTGTCGAGTTTTTCAAAAAAATATTCAAATGGTCTGCCTTTGGAATATACAGAGGCCTGGATGTCTGCATCATCGATTTTCTTCGTTTTTATAAGAAATCTAAGCATCATACCAAGAGGCAGACATAAGCACATGATATAGTACACCTTTTTTTTAATATTTTTGAAGCGCTGTTAATTGACAACGCAGAGGCAACATGCTGGCAGACCATTTTCTGTGGTCCTTCGCGTTGTCTTTAATCGAACAATTCAGGTCTGCCAAATGTGCACTTAATTCATACACTGAAAAAAAGTGTGCAAGTAGAAACTTGCACATTGCTTCCTCATAGTTTTTAAGTGTGCAAGTAGAAACTTGTACATTGCTTCCTCATAGTTTTTAAGTGTGCAAGTAGAAACTTGCACATTGCTTCTTCATAGTTTTTAAGTGTGCAAGTAGAAACCTGCACATTGCTTCCTCATAGCTTTTAAGTGTGCAAGTAGAAACTTGCACATTGCTTCCTCATAGTTTTTAAGTGTGCAAGTAGAAACTTGCACATTGCTTCTTCATAGTTTTTAAGTGTGCAAGTAGAAACCTGCACATTGCTTCCTCATAGTTTTTAAGTATGCAAGTAGAAACCTGCACATTGCTTCGTTATTTTATTTAAGTGTGCAAGTAGAAACCTTCGCTCACAAATCTTCCTCTATGAGTAAGCTTTTATTTTATTTGATGTATAATTATTAGTATTTATTTGTTTTGGCTTTAGTATTTATTTGTTTTGGCTTCCTCATAGAGGAAGCTTTGTGAGCGAAGGTTTCTACTTGCACACTTAAATAAAATAACAAAGCAATGTGCAGGTTTCTACTTGCATACTTAAAAACTATGAGGAAGCAATGTGCAGGTTTCTACTTGCACACTTAAAAATTATAAAAAAACAATGTGCAAGTTTCTACTTGCACACTTAAAAACTATGAGGAAGCAATGTGCAAGTTTCTACTTGCACACTTAAAAGCTATGAGGAAGCAATGTGCAGGTTTCTACTTGCACACTTAAAAACTATGAAGAAGCAATGTGCAAGTTTCTACTTGCACACTTAAAAACTATGAGGAAGCAATGTGCAAGTTTCTACTTGCACACTTAAAAGCTATGAGGAAGCAATGTGCAAGTTTCTACTTGCACACTTGTTTACTGTCCTAAAACATCATTTTTTGAGGTTTGAATTTCTCTGAAATTTCTAACGTCTGTAACTCCAGAACTAATTAATCAAATCTTAATTCATTATATATAAAATAGGGGTAGAAAAAATTGAAAAATTTAATAGAATTAGATATATATATATTTGGTTTTAATAAATATTTCTTTGACTCAAGCAATTCATATCTGTACATAATTAAATATTTTAGGCGTATATATTTACTTGATGAAAATAAATATTATTTTGAATAAATAAAATGAAAACTTTGGTTTTTGAAAAATTCAACTACAAAATAATTTACTTGATCTGAGAGAATGTTAACTTGAATCAAAGCGTTGGTGTTTGAAAACGAAAATGATATTTCTTTATAATTGGTAAATAATTATGTACTTGAATCAAAGATACCATTACTTTGGAATTAGAAAATATTCACTTTTATCCAGTAAATAAATTACTTTAATATCGATAAATATGTTTAATAAATATTTACTTAAATGACAGAAATCATTAGCTTGGTATCAGAAAATATTTACTTCAAACCAGAAAATACATTACTTTAATATCGATAAATATGTTCAACAAATATTTCTTCTTCTATGATACTGATAGCTTCTGCTATGATACTGATGGGTAAATCAGTTAATTTATGGCATGTGACTTGTGCAAGCCATAGCGGGAATTTATTAGCAAAGTCTTTGGTTGACAAAAGATTTGCTGAATCTGTGAATCGATTATTGAGAGAATTCAAGCAGCCAGGTCCAGAAAAAGAAATCATTAAAGGTGGAGGACAAAAAATTGTTCTTGCATGCGAAACGCGTGCAGCTACAGGATGCATTTCGTTGTTGCCTACACAATTTATCGATTATTCGTCAAATAATAAAAGATCAGAAAATTACTATTAGGACTGAGTGTTCGGAATTATTATTTAGCGAGGACTTTGAAACAATACTTCAAGACGATACATTGATTTTTTATCCTGTGTGTGAACCTATTAATAAATGCCAGCGGTCCGATAGTAATATTGCAGATGCTTGCGAAGAGTGGTTTAAATTAACTATACCAACAGTTAATCAAGAGACACGGTAGTGTCTCGCGCCAAGTACACGCGGAGCGAGACCGACCGTGACTCTTTTACGCGACGCGACGGGTTGCGAGTACCCGAGATGTTGAGATCTCGATAACGAGTGAACGGATCAAGTTCTAAGTAGGCTTGATCGATAGCTTGGGGTCCAATTAGGGGAAGGTTTCTCTCATAATATTCCGCTACGTGCCCTACGAGCGGAGATATTGCGACGCAAAGTCCAAACGTGAAAATTTATTTTTAAGATACTACTTCTTCTTCTACGTCGACCGTCTCTCATGCCATATCACGTGATCAGAGAAAATGTCCCTTTCACTTTTTCGACACTGGCGGCGCGGGTATCGCCAGTTTCGATATCGCGCGCGTATTTCGAATGATCTAGTAGGTAAATTATTAAAGACAGACTTATCGGTCAGAAGGAAGATTTCTATTTAGTTAAATTAAGTATATATATAATATATATTGATTCTTATGAATCAAGCTTGAATTCGATGTTTAGGTATCCCAGGTTGCCGATGACGAGATACAGATAGTGCGCTTCATAGTTTTCGGTGTCCAGGTGTAATCGTACGTTGAATTCGATGTCTACGTGTCCCAAGTTGCCGATGACGAGGTCCACATAGTGCGCTCCGTAGTTTTCGGTGTCTACGTGTATTAATACCTTGAATTCGATGTCCACGTGTTCCAGGTTGCCGATGACGGGATCCAGATAGTGCGCTTCATAGTTTTCGGTGTCCATCAGGTGTAATCGTACGTTGAATGCGATGTATAGGTGTCCCAGGTTGCCGATGACGATGTCTAGATAGTGAGCTCCGTAGTTTTCGGTGTCTACGTGTATTAATACTTTGAATTCGATGTCCACGTGTCCCAAGTTGCCGATGACGGGATCCACATAGTGCGCTTCGCAGTTTTCGGTATCCAGGTGTAATATAATACGTTGAATGCGATGTATAGGTGTCCCAGGTTGCCGATGACGATGTCTAGATAGTGAGTTCCGTAGTTTTCGGTGTCTACGTGTATTAATACTTTGAATTCGATGTCCACGTGTCCCAAGTTGCCGATGACGGGATCCACATAGTGCGCTCCGTAGTTTTCGGTGTTTACGTGTATTAATACATTGAAATTGATGTCTAGGTGTCCTAAATTGCTGATGACGAGGTCCAGATAGCGCGCTCCGTAGTTTTTGGTGTCTAGGTGTAATAATACCTCGAATTCGATGTCTACGTGTTCCAGGTTGCCGATGACGAGGTCCACATAGCACGCTTCGTAGTTTTTGGTGTCTAGATGTATCAATAACTTTAAATCTGAATGTAGAACACGTAGATACCAAATTTGAGGTATTAATACACGTAGACACCGAAAACCACGGAGCGCACTATGTGGATCTCGTCATCGGCAACGTGGGACACCTAGACATGGAATTCAACATATTATTACACCTGAACACCGAAAACTATGGAGCGCACTATTTGTAACCCGTTATCGGCAACCTGGGATACCTAGACATCGAATTCAAGCTTGATTCATAAAAATCGACTTAAAAATTCCCTAGCGGCAGAACTAAAATTATGTCATGACATAATAAAAATTCGTTGAATTAAAATTATGTCCAGACATAATAAAAACTGGACAAATTAAAATTATGTCTAGACATAATAAAAATTGGATGAATTAAAATTATGTCTTGACATAATAAAAATTGGATGAATTAAAATTATGTCTGACATAAAAATAATTCCTCATTTTTATTATGTGTATACACATAATTTTAATTCATACAATTTTTATTATGTGTACACATAATTTGTTTTCGAATGAACGTAAAACGTATTTGTTACAATATCTATCCATTATTAAAAATCGATATGCGCGACAAAAGCTCTTGTATATCATTAATTATGTTATTATTTATTATATATATTTCTATCCATATATTTTCAGTATTATTATTGTTACGTTAAAAAAATTATTGGTATTTAGGATACGAATCTTTTTCCGTTAGTTTGTAAGTTTCACGATTAAAAAGATCATGTCGTATTATTAACATATACCTAAGATTTATAGAATCGTTATTAATTTTATTATACATATATCTCGGTTGCGCGAATCTTAAATATGTTTTGTAAAAATTATGCATAATATTCCTATGCAAGGATACTTGTTTAATTATTTCTTCCTATTGCATTTAAGTATAGAAAAACCTTTTTTTAAAAAAAGGTAAAGAAAGGCGCCAAGTACACGCGTAGTAGTGTATATATGTATGTTGTTACCTCGAAAAAAACAGTGGTAATATTATACCTAAAAAAAATCTAAGTAACAAGTGGTAGACGTAATCTTTTTTCATCTAAAAAAATCTCGAAAAAACCTAAGCAGTAGTATATTTACCTAAAAAAAACCGGTAACAAGTAGACGTAATCTTTGTATCTCGAAAAGTCTCGAAAAAACCTAAGCAGTAGTATTTTTATTTCCAAAAAATTATAACTCAAGTGATACACATCACAAAATTATGTTACCTTATCAAAAATGAGTCGTGTTTCAAGTGATCTATTACAATTACAAAAAAGAAATGATATCTCTTTTTAAATTACAGCGCCAATTACAGATGTTTAGTTAACTAACTAAAATGTTTAGTTAAACGTATCGGACAAAATATTTCTTAGGATTGACAAATTTTTTATCTCAGTGTATGTTCTCTCTGTTATTGGAGCTGTAATTTAAAAAGAGATATCATTTCTTTTTTGTAATTGTAATAGATCACTTGAAGCACGACTCATTTTTGATAAGGTAACATAATTTTGTGATGTGTATCACTTGAGTTATAATTTTTTGGAAATACAAATACTACTGCTTAGGTTTTTTCGAGACTTTTCGAGATACAAAGATTACGTCTACCACTTGTTACCGGTTTTTTTTAGGTAAATATACTACTGCTTAGGTTTGTAACGGCCTATGTTTGTCATCGAACGCGGACTAGCTCGCCGGATCAGGAGTTCGATCTAAGGCCCAGAAACAATAACCAGGTTGCGCAGGAAATCGAATGATTTATTTAGAAAGTACAGAAAGTGGCGGGACGGAACGGCGTACGTGGACGCGGACGCGGTATGTACAAACGGTGGGCAGTGCGCATGCACTCGGCGCGGGAAGACGGACAGAAACTGGCGGAACGCGGCGATACAATTTGACAGGTACGCGGTATTTACAGGCGGTGGGTAGTGCCGCTGCACTCGGCGCGGTGAGACGGACAGAAAGTG
This sequence comes from Temnothorax ravouxi, assembly GCA_030770255.1. Lineage (NCBI taxonomy): Eukaryota > Metazoa > Arthropoda > Insecta > Hymenoptera > Formicidae > Temnothorax > Temnothorax ravouxi. Next base: position 9,913 of record JASTWP010002247.1, on the reverse strand, counting down.
ACGGAACGCGGCGGTACAATTAGTCGCGGACGCGGTATACAAACGGTGAGCAGTGCCGAGGCACTTGGCGCGGTAAGACGGACAGAGAATTTCGGAACGCGGTGATACAATTTGTCGCGGGCGCGGTATCTACAAACGGTGAACGGTGCCGGGATGCGGCGGTACGATGCACGGTGGTCCGAGGATCGACTTTAGACCGTGCATATGCGCTCGGCGCGATGTTAGCAACGGAGCGGGAGAGGAGGGTGGCGCCCTGGGGCGTGCCGGCAACGAGAGTGCTCGTTGCGAGACCGAGCGTGCTCGACCCCGTTGAACCGTGCCGTCAGGGTAGCGTGAAGAAAGTCGGAGACACCCGAGAGTACTCGGTCGAGGCACGGAGCTCCGTACCCCGCTGGTGTGTCGCCTTGGGAAATCGGTCAGGTATCTTCGTCCGGAATAGCGGAATGCTGGTGCGGAGACGAAGTCAGTTCTTGGGCCGGATGGCCGGCTTATATACCCCGGCGCGGCGGGTCGGATGGGAGGGAGGCCGGTCGTCAGGTGCGTCGGGTGGGGCACGCGACGCGCTATCGCCTTCGGCGTGGCTCGGCTCCTTCCGGCGGCTGTCGTTGCCGCGTGAAGGCCCCGGTGCCGCGTTTTATCCGCGCACACGGGGCCGGTGAAGTATCTTAAAAAATGTGGGCGCACCGCGCCCTATTCTCGCCCGACGGTTGGTCGGCCGGGCGGCCTCCGGCGGGTGGTAGCCGGGAACGATGCTGGTTTAGGGGCGCATCGTTACAGGTTTTTTCGAGATTTTTTGAGATGAAAAAAAATTACGTCTACCACTTGTTAATTAGATTTTTTTGGTTCTAGGAAGAAATCTTCCCGGAAAAATCCTCCCCGGAAATAATTTCCCGGAAAAATCTCCCCGGAAAAAATCTCCCCCGACAAATATCTCCCACGGAAAAAATTTCCCCCGGAAGAAATCTCCCCCGGAAGAATTCTCCCCCGGAAAAAATATCCCCCGTAAAAAATCTCCCAATCCAAAATTCCAGTACTGCTGTATTTCTAATTGAGATGGCATTTTTAAAAGCCGTTACTTTTTTAAGTAAAAGTAAAGAAGTTAACGAAACATAAATAATTTGTTAAAGCAGAGAATAGAAGTTGTGATTTTCGTTAAAGCAGGGCACACACACACGTGCGTATGTCCTGCTTTATAGAAGTTGTAATTTTCGTTAAAGCAGGACATACACACGGTGTGTGTGCCCTGCATCGCCACCTATTCGAATATAAGTAATGTAATAAATAAAAAAAGTTGTAAAATAAAGAAAGCTGTAAATGAAACCCATGTGGCTCTTCGTCTCGCGTGGACGTCCTATCGCAGGATATTTTGTCACGGGGATATTATTTTTTTGGACATATTGTCGTGGGATATTCTGTCGTGGGAAATTTTTTTTTGGATGTTCTGTCTGACTACCAATTTATTTGCGCTTTGCTGGTTGCGTCAAACTTTTTGAGAAATGTTGCTGTCAATCTTTCTTTGTATTAAATTATTATGAGTTATGTATTTCTTATCTTTTGCTGGGCACGGAAAATTTTTCCGGGGGAGATATCTTCCGGAGGAGATATTTTTTGGAGGAAATTTTTTCCGGGGGAGATATTTTCCGGGGAAGATTTTTTCCGGGGGAGATTTTTCGATCGGGAGATTTTTTCCGGAGAGATTTTTTCCGGGAACTGATTTCCGGGAGATTTTTTCCGGGGAACAAAACGTCGGTTACGGATTTTTTTAGGTATAATATTACCACTGTTTTTTTCGAGGTAACAACATACATATATACACTACTACGCGTGTACTTGGCGCCTTTCTTTACCTTTTTTTTAAAAAAGGTAATTTTGTACAGATATCATGCCTTTTTGTAGTATTCGCTGTGTGCGCTGGTATACTATAGCGGAAAAGTAGGACTTAGAGCGCCCATGGTGGCCGGAATTTGCATTATTTGCTGGAGTTTTCTAATACATTGTAATGGAAAAATTGCGGAAAGGAAATTTAAATTGTTGCGTGCACACGTGTAAGAATGTATTTCACAATACAAGTTCAGAAATAAAATTGTATTCTTTTCCAAAAGCGATTTATAAAATTGAGCAGCGAAAAATGTGGATACGTTGAGTACAAAAAATAAAGTAAGTATATTCTTTGAGATTATATGATCATATTTCACCTCGTTTAAAATAATGGTATTTATTTAGAATACGGGCCTCACCTCCAATATCAATAAATTTATGCTTAATCGACATGTGACCACGCCGCGGGGCATGTACATACATGTCGCTACATTTCATCGATATGACAGGTTTTCGAATCTAAATAGTCGTCAACTTTAACGATTAATATCTCGCTTCGCGAGGCAGACCGCCGCGTTTTTCTTCCAGATTCTTTCGTTTCGTGTAAAAACGCGTCGGTTAAGCATAATTTTATCGATATGTGAGGCCCATATTCTAAATAAATACCAAAATAATTTGTACTATGTTGTCATACAAATAATTTTTGAAACGATTTGTCTGTAGCTCACATGATTGGCAACCAACAAAATATTTACGAATTTGCAGTGCACACTTCGTGGGGAATCGTTCATCTTTTTTCAATCTTCAATACAATTACGTCCGAGTTACGTTCCGAGCATCTCGGCAAAGAAAAATCATGAATTAAGTTCTACCGAGAAATCTTCAATTCAACGGTAAATAAAATTATAATTACTTTTGTTTGTAGTAAAATATTATAATTTATAAAATAAAATATAAGTGTGTATTATTTTGTGTAGATTCAACAGACATATGCGTCGAATATGCTATACATTGTGTGTCAAGGACAATGTAAAGAAAGTTGATGCTGGAAAAAATACTTTAGAGGAACCGCAAGAGCAGTCTTGTTATTTTGATAAATTAATCGAGGCCTCTGCACCATCATTCAAAGTTAACCAGGAGATTCAGGTTTCGATGTTTGAAACTACTGTGGATTGTAAAAATCTCTATGAAAGAACAGAGATGTTTATATGCACTCAATATGTGTATAATGAGATTTGCCATGCACAATATTGTACCTTGTACGGAATAGCATCGACAGATGTTTGCGGTATTACACTGCATCTTATTAAATGACTTGTATTTTAATTACGCAATTCTTCAACGCGAACCACATGCGATATTGCTAAGGCTTTTCCTTTTGGTATTGCACTTGGATTAAATTTAATGTCATGTGTGACAGGTCTAAAGCGTCATCTACACGACAAGGCGTAAAAGCGCGGCGCAAAGGCGCAGGCACAAACTTAAGCGTAGGCGCAAGATGTCTGCGCCATGCTTGTCTACACAGAAACAGTTGTGTATTGGGGCGCACAAAGTGAATGAACGTACGGATATATATCGCACGTTCTTCTGACACATTATTCCCTATTGCTTCGTTACCTTCGTCCTCATTATAATTACTTTCTTCATCCATGTTCAACGTTCACACGGTTCAGGCAAGCCGGCGATGATACGTGAGCGACCCAAGCCAATTTAACCTAGAAAACAGTCGGCGTAACGTGGGCGCAGGCGTTGGAAATAAAAATAATTTATTTCCGCTGCGCCACTGCGCCGCGCCGCTACGATAGGAAACAATCCTCTTGCGCCTGCGCCTGCGTCCTTACGACGTCTTACGCCTTGTCGTGTAGATGAGCCTTAAATCCCGTTCGTATGCTAAGATTCATTGCAAAAAGTCAGAGAGAGGTTAACCTTTAAAACAAATGTAGGTTAATTTCTCTCGAAAAATCTGTTCGACTATATAATTTTTGTAATATCATCATTGAAATTAAGATTTAAATTACCTAACGACAGTTTACGTAGCTCGAATATTCACAATCGTTGACAGCTATTCCATACAGCTATTCCATCAAAAAGTGCGATATTTCACTAACCGTGGCAGCACTAGTCTCTGCGCACACAGCGAATTACGCATTTTATAAACAGTATGTATGTACAGGGTGTTATTTCGAGGTATAATACTACCACTGTCTTTTTAATACATATGTACTACTATGCGTGTACTTGGCGCATTTTTTTACCTTTTTTGAAAAAGGTAATTTTGTACGGCTTAATCACGCCTTTTTGTATTCAGGCTTGATTTATAAGAATCGACTTGAAAATTCCCTAGCGGCAGAACTAAAACTATGTCATGACATAATAAAAACTCATCCAATTTTTATTATGTCTAGACATAATTTTAATTTGTCCAATTTTTATTATGTCTAGACATAATTTTAATTTGTCCAATTTTTATTATGTCTAGACATAATTTTAATTTGTCCAATTTTTATTATGTCTAGACATAATTTTAATTCAGCGAATTTTTATTATGTCATGACATAGTTTTAGTTCTGCCGCTAGGGAATTTTCAAATCGATTCTTATGATTCAAGCTTGAATTCGATGTCTAGGTATCCCAGGTTGCCGATGACGGGTTCCAAATAGTGCGCTTCATAGTTTTCGGTGTCCAGGTGTAATAATACGTTGAATTCAATGTCTAGGTGTCCCACGTTGCCGATGACGAAGTCCACATAGTGCGCTCCGTAGTTTTCAGTGTCTACGTGTATTAATACCTCGAATTCGATATCTACGTGTCCTACATTCGGATTTAAAGTTTATTAATACACCTAGACACCAAAAACTACGAAGCGCACTATGTGGATCCCCTCATCGGCAACCTGGGACACGTGGACATCGAATTCAAGGTATTAATACACGTAGACACCGAAAACTACGGAGCTCACTATTTAGACATCGTCATCGGCAACCTGGGACACGTGGACATCGAATTCAAGGTATTAATACATCTAGACACCAAAAACTACGAAGCGCACTATGTGGACCTCGTCATCGGCAACCTGGGACACCTAGACATCGCATTCAACGTATTATTACACCTGGACACCGAAAACTACGGAGCTCACTATCGAGACATCGTCATCGGCAACCTGGGACACCTAGACATCGCATTCAACGTACGATTACACCTGGACACCGAAAACTATGAAGCGCACTATCTGGATCTCGTCATCGGCAACCTGGAACACGTGGACATCGAATTCAAGGTATTAATTATACACGTAGACACCGAAAACTACGGAGCGCACTATGTGGACCTCGTCATCGGCAACCTGGAACACGTAGACATCGAATTCAACGTATTATTACACCTGGACACCGAAAACTATGAAGCGCACTATCTGTATCTCGTCATCGGCAACCTGGGATACCTAAACATCGAATTCAAGCTTGATTCATAAGAATCAATATATATTGATGAGTAGACGACGTATCTTAATAAAAAAATTTTCACATTTGGACTTTGCGTCGCAATATCCGCTCGTATAGGGCACGTAGCGGAATATTATAAGAGAAACCCCCCCTAATTGGACCTCAAGCTATCGATCAAGCCTACTTAGAACTTGATCCGTTCACTCGTTGTCGAGATCTCAACATCTCGGGTACTCGCAACCCGTCGCGTCGCGTAAAAGAGACACGGTGGTCTCGCTCCGCGTATACTTGGCGCAAGACACTACCGTGTCTCTTGATTTTCTTTAGGTTAATATTTATTTGATTTAAGAAATGCAGATCTTGAGGCAAGATCTGATTGTCTTGAACCAATGAAATATTTAGTGTAAGTATATAGGCAAAAATTCATTGCATTTCAATTCATAAATCGAAATAGTTTTGTATTCTCAAGTAAATATTTATTTTCTTTTGGTTAATATTTATTTGATTTAAGAAATGCAGATCTTGAGGCAAGATCTGATTGTCTTGAATCAAAGAAATATTTACTATAAGTAGGCAAAAATTTATTGCATTTTAATTCATAAATCGAAATGGTTTTGTATTCTCAAGTGTAAATATTTATTTTCTTCTCAAGTCAATATTTATTTGATTTAAGAAATGCAGATCTTGAGGCAAGATCTGATTGTCTTGAATCAACGAAATATTAACTATAATTAAACAACAATTCACTGAATTTTAATTCATAAATCGAGATGGTTTTGTATTCTCAAGTAAATATTTTTATTTTCTTTAAGTTAAATTGTAATCTTGATTCAAATAAATATGTGATTAGACCTATAATAAGCAAATCATTTACTTGAATTAAGTCAAATTTCATTGATTATAATAAATTTTTTTTTCAGTGTATACACTTTTTTAAATTATAAAAAAAACTTGAAAAATTGATTACTACAAAAGTCAGAGCCCTGAAATCTCTGCCGCTTTGATTTTCTTTGTTTTCAGAAGGATTCTGAACATCTGCAGCCTCAAAGGCAGACATGAGCAAATCATAAAGTACCCCCTTTTTTTTAACAAATTCGAAGCGCTGTCAATTGACAACGCAGCGCTACCATGGTGGCAGACGCGGTCCTTAAGGTAGTTCGATGATGAACGATTTTTGCCAAAAGTGATAGGTTTTATTTTTTATATCGAAAAAAGAAACTCTCCTGAATCGATTAAGCTCAGAAAAAAGATAATTCACCGTCCCGTTCTCAAGATATTTAATTTTAAAATTAGGTGATTTTAATGATTTTGACATTGGTCTAAGAGGAAAAGAGGTTAGTTTCCTATGAATAACACGAGTTTGCGAAAAATCTTTTGCCAAAAATGTCTGAACAATATATATCGATGGAAAGAGGACACTGTGAGGAAGCTTATAATTGAAGGTGAACACGATCCACCGTACAGTTTTTTTAAATTAATAATTAAAGTTGAAAACTAGTCAAGCGACGCGTTAACACACACTTTATTTAATCTATTTCAGGCAAAATATTATTCTACAACGTAAAAATTATTTACAAAATAATCTTTTTACGTCGTTACGAAGCTTTGCGATGCGTTATTCTATTTTTTTATAATTATAAAAATAAAAAAATTATAAACATTGTTTTGACTTCGGCCTTTCATCATCGAACTACCTTAATGTTTCTTATGGTACAATTATCGCTATTAATAATGTCTGCCATATGAGCAAATCATATAGAAATTAATTTTCTCGCCAGCTCCCTAACTACTAGATGTGTTCGCATCAGGCAGAAACGAACATAACAAAAGTGCAAACTGACAATAAGTGACGCCAATCACCCGGTTGTAATTCGCGGGCATTTTCCGTGTCTTTTTGAAAATTGATTGCGCAATCACATTTTTTAATAAAAAACATTTCTGAGATTTCTCGTTTATTAAATTGTCTCTTCAAAAGACACGGAAAATCTGCCCGCGAATTACAACCGGGTGATTGGCGTCACTTACTTTGCACTTTTGTTCTGCTCGTTTCTGCCTGCGAACACATCTAGTTATTCGCTTATTGTATCGGTCGTTTCAGTATGACCACAGTGTATGACTTTGACTGTCACGCTGTACGGATGTGTTCGTAGATATGGCTTGCGACGTTTTCTTTGTTCCACGCTGTACTGTTCTTATTTTTTGTCTTGACGCAGGATATGTAAGCTTTTTATTTTACTCTGTACATTTTTTAATTTAATTTAATTTAATTTTTTATTCTAACTTTTCATCTTATGACTTTTGAGCAATTATTTTATCTTATTGATTATCGTGAGTTTTTTTCACTTTTTAGCTTTACGTATGCATGATGTAGTTAGGGCATGATGTCAGCACGTAATGGATATTTTGTACGCGGTTTTTGAAGATGTATGGCTTGATTAATTTTCTCACTTGCGAAGGAAATTACGGTCGAAACGTTGTGAGTTTAAATATATTAATTATTTGGCCAGTTGGGTCGACAAAAACGACTTCTGTTTCCAATATGGCTTGCGACGTTTTCTTTGTTCCACGCTGTACTGTTCTTATTTTTTGTCTTGACGCAGGATATGTAAGCTTTTTATTTTACTCTGTACATTTTTTAATTTAATTTAATTTTTTATTCTAACTTTTCATCTTATGACTTTTGAGCAATTATTTTATCTTATTGATTATCGTGAGTTTTTTTCACTTTTTAGCTTTACGTATGCATGATGTATGATGTAGTTAGGGCATGATGTCAGCACGTAATGGATATTTTGTACGCGGTTTTTGAAGATGTATGGCTTGATTAATTTTCTCACTTGCGAAGGAAATTACGGTCGAAACGTTGTGAGTTTAAATATATTAATTATTTGGCCAGTTGGGTCGACAAAAACGACTTCTAATTAAAGTAATTTAAATCGACCGTAACTGGCAATATATAACGTCTTTTACCGATATGAACATTGAAAAACCGTGAGCCAACTTTTTGTCAGATTCGCACAGCACATTTTTTCAGATCATCATCGAGACATTATTAATTTCGACCATAAGTTTTTGGTCAGTTAATGTAATTTCTAAATTAGATAGTTTAAATTTTTATTGCGAAAAAATATTACCCCAGCCAGGGTTCGAACCTGGAACCTCCCGTATACCGTGCGGGTGTCGTGCCAACTCGACCACTGGGGCTGTGGCAATATTTATCGCAATAACAACTATAAGATGGAGCACCGATACTTCAGTCTACGGTGTATAATAAACAGAATAATAAATTTATTTCGCCAGTGAATAGAATAACAATTAAAGTAATTTAAATCGACCGTAACTGGCAATATATAACGTCTTTTACCGATATGAACATTGAAGGTCGATTTAAATTACTTTAATTGTTATTTTATTCACTGGCGAAATAAATTTATTAAAAACGACTTCTGTTTCCAATAATTAAGTTTCATTTTTTAGGATTTGAGTAATATTCCATACATTGAATAAGAATAATATTTTGGTAATTATTTACTTTAAGGAATATTATACCGATGACTTTGAGCTTGGCATATGTTGTCAAGGACATGACCCCGAGTAACTTTTCCTTATAACTTATTCGGCGGTCATTGCTTATTTAAAAGTTATGAACAAAAAAAGTTTGAGAAATATAATAGTTCATGTCGGTGCTAATTAAGGGAAGTAATTTATTGATGTATAGACAGTATATATATGTAGGCCGGGGTGGGTGGACCTCGGTTCACGTGAAAAGTTGAAAACCCAAACCGTACAAATGTTATGTGGAAAAGTGGAAAAGTGTATGCGTGGATGCAGTGAGTTCCGCCCCTTGCGGAAGTGGAACCCACACTGCATCCACACGTACACTTTTCCACCCACACAACAATTGGATTGGGTTACAATATCATAGAATTACATACCTACTATTCATTATATTTTCTTTGTTAATAACTTTTTAATAAGCAACGATCTTTAACTAAAATCTTCACAATATTACTCAAAATGATGAACTTGACAACATATTTCAAAATTATGGAAATTGAAGGTGGCTCCTTGATACTAAATATTTACCAACTTTTTTTGTTCATAACTTTTAAATAAGCAATAATCGCCGATTAAGTTATAAGGAAAAGTTTATACTCAAAGTCATGTCCTTGCATGATAACATATGTTATCGGCGTGGTGTCCCCAAAAGTAAATAATTATCAATATTCCATACATTGTATTTGAAGTAATCGATTCCGAGTTAGTTTCGAATTTTAGAATGGGTACTTGCAGGAATAAAAATGTATACTTTCAAGTAGTTCCTAATCTTTTACAAGTAGTACTCGAACTTTAAAAATAAAGTTGTTAGTTTAAAGAATGTAATGTGTAAAGATTTTAAGTGACTTTATTTTATATTTTTAATTGTGTTTTTATTATATTTTATTTCAACTATTGACAATATAATATTTGTAATTATAAAAAAATTAAAATAATTGTCGCTTTACACAAACGTTTTGATTCGAAGGAACATAAAATTTCTAATAAAACTTCAACGATTACTCGACCCCACTGGCCATTACTCCTTTATTTTTCCTCTTCACAACGTTTCGGCTTCTATCAGGCCCTTTTCAAGTGACATGTTATACATC